>VXBA01003006.1:251137-302131 GCA_013399895.1 Serilophus lunatus | reverse complement strand
CCAGGTACACTACATCCACAGGTTTCCCCTCATCGATCAGATGAGTTACCTGATTATAAAAGCAGACTAGATTGGTTAAGCAATCCTTCCCCTCCTGAATCCATGCTGACTAGGTCTGATCCCCTTATTATCTTGTAGGTGCAGCATAATTTCCTTTAAGGTGATTCACTCCATAATTTTCACTGGTACTGAGATCAGGCTGACAGGTCTGTAATTCTCTGGACCCTCCTTCTTGCCCTTCTTATAAATAGGTGCCACATTAGCCAATTTCCAATCATCTGGAACCTCTCCAGTAAGCCAAGACTGTTGAAAGATGATGGAAAGAGGCTTAGCAAGCACATCTGCCAGCTCTCTCAGCAACCTAGGATGAATCCCATCAGGTCCCATAGACTTATGAGGATCCAGGTAGGACAGCAGGTCTCTAATCTTCCACCGGGATCATGGGGGGGCTACACTGTTCCCTATCTATATAAACTAGTTTAAGCAAGGACTTGTCCTGTGAACCATCAGTTTAACTATTAAAAATGGAAACAAAAAAGGTATTAAGTTGTGGGTTTTTTTCCTGGCTATTCAGCACCCTTAACATAACAAGAATAATTTACTAATGAAGCCAGAACACACATCTTTCAGTTACTTTTTATTTGTAAACTACCAGAAAATTTATCACAAAAACACACTTTCTCATCACATTAGGCATAGTACTTAGTTGCTGGCTGCGGTTAAACAACAACAGCAAGGCAGGCAGGTTTTCTAAAACAGGGAACAGGGTAGAAAGACTGAAGTCTTCCCTCCTTGGCCCCCAGGACACCATTACATGTCATGCTACTGCTCTGCAGCATGACAAAATGCAGGTCTGCAGAGGAAATATGGAACGTTTTTCTAGAGTCAGTCTCTCCTTGGGGACACATTTGTGAAAGATTGACAGGCTCAGTTCAGACCTTCCTTCTAACCAGGGTGAAGAAAAAGGCAGAGGAAAAAAAGGCTACGGAAGACACAGACACGAGGTAGAGGGCAAGATGAATGTGGAGTGCCGCATGGGTAAGCCCGCAGAACCCACTGAGGACCAGGGATGGCATGCAGTGTTACATAAATGGGGAACATGAACAGAGAGAGACATTCAGGTAAGCAATGTTTATTATCTTGCATGCATTATCAGGTTAGGAAAAGAAATGAGGAGACAAACAGAAACTTACAGGTTCATTAAATTACAATTTGACGGTTATACTTATGCCTCAGTAGGAAAAAAAATCAGGCTTGGTTATGCTTGCCAGTGTACCCACTGGCACTCCAAGAACACGAAAGAACAGTCAAAATGAGCAAAGGAGTCCTTACCTTATTTCTGAGGTTGACATCAGCATGTCTTCTTAGAAGATAGCTAACTATCCTGTTGTTTCCCCGTTTACATGCACAAATTAAGGGGGTGTCTCCACTGAAGCTGTCCTGGATGTTGAGATAGTTGCAGTTGCGTGCTAAAAGGAGCTGAACTTTATTGAAATCGTTGTTATATGCTGCCTGACAAATAGGCTGAAAGGAAAAGATAATATCCATCAGTACGTGTTTCACTAGGACATCCATATTTTCCATGCTGACTTACTACTTGCGCATCCCAAACTGTTTCACAAAGGGTGTAGTTCTTGGTGACTTCCAGAAGGTGGTGGTAGGAGACACTCCTGCAGCTGCCACACAGGAGCTCTCAGCCCTCAGCCCCAGAAGTCACAGGATTTGCAGAATGGAATCAGTTTTCTGGTAATTTTTGGATGCTATTTCTATAATCCAAGAAATAATTCTGGTTTATTTGCAGCCGTTAAAAATACCTGACTTCTGATCTCATAGGAGCTGGTCACTGTATTAAGCAACAAGCAGGGACAAGCCCATGTCTCTCCGAGTTTACAAGAGGCTCACCCTGTGGCTAAGCACTGCTGAAGAGAAGGTACCATTCCTGACTCATCAGTTCTCAGAACAGAACTACACTTCAGGCGAAAGTTGAAAAACCAACCCACCCCAACGTTTCTTTTTGAGCTTGAAGTTAAACTTTTTATCTAGAAAACACATGTCTGTATGCCCACAGCTCAGGTCCACCTTGGCTTTTGAGAATTGCTTGCTGCTTAACTTAGATCAGTATTTCTACACATCCTTGACCTAAGCTGCAATCCCTTCCCTCTCCAGTAGCAAGAATCCAGACCAAGGAGAGGCTGAGAATGGCAGGAGTACTATTAGTTTCTAAGCGCCTAGTACAGGCAGAAAGTAGCAGTGATAGGTAGGCTAGACTGGTAGTATTTGAGTTCTCCAGTTAAAAAGAGAGTAAGATTTTGTTCTTCTTCTGTCTTTGATACTGAGGATTTTATTCAAATTTTTTCAAAATAGGAATTTTCTTTAAATACTATCTGCAGTTTTTAATTTCCATTCTCCTTTTTTCACATCCTAAATACACTAAATGGAAAAGATCTAGCTCTGAACTCTGAGCTCTTTCCTCACTCTACCTGAAGTTACTTCCCTCCCCCCACCTCTCCCTGCCCCCCTGCATTGAACATATTCATCTATGTTACACTACAGTCAAGCTTTGATCTACAACACAAGTTTATCTCCACCATCATTACTGCTTAGTCTTCTGGACAGCTACATAAGAGAAGAGATTTTTTACCAAAGAAGGTATTTACATGCTTACCAGACCTTGCACTACTTCTTGTTTTGTTTTTATTATTTCAGACCAAATTCTACAAAGAATACATGTAATATGGTAAATACATACATATACCATTTGCTATTTTGCACTCCACCAGAATCAGAGCTGTTTTCATGGTGTGACTTGCACACAGGTGCCACCTAAATGATCTGTTTTCTCTAGAACCTTGCTCTCTGTCATGTCAGTGTCTAGTACTGTATCTTCACATGTAAGAAAGAGAAGATCAAGTGGAGTCTGTTTGCAAATTTGATTTCCCTACTATTCTTGCTTTTAGGTATTGCTTTGCTTATTTAAAGATGTAGGAGATTTGCTGTTGGGTTGGAGATTTGCTGTTGGGTTAGCATACAAATTTTTTCCTTTCTAGAATGACTCTCCATAGTTCAGCAGCTCATGTCACCAAATTATGTGCTTTTTTTGCTTACCTTGATGCCTTAAAGGGTATGCTTAATATTTTGGGGAATTCACTTTAGCTAGGTAGCTAGATAGATTATTAAGGGCCAGAAGAACCTGTGTTCCAGTGTGTTTGCATTCTTATATATACATAAGTGAGGTATAAGATAAAAAATAGAGTTAGGCTTCCAGGCCTACTATAGGCTGGACACAGGTGGGGTTAAGTGCTAAGGGACAATTCTGTTGGATGTTTGGGGAACATAGAAGTAAGATGGACTTTAGTTGGATGGTATGGGGGGTGGGCACTCAAAATTTTATAAAAATGGGGAGATTGTTGTGATTTTTCCCTTTGGATCACTGGGCATTAACTAGTAAAGCTGCTTCTCCCCTTTGCTCTGTGTTTCTCAATTTTTTATCTGTCACCCTTAAGGCATTAATCTTTCTGTATTGCCTCAAAGACTTTTACTTGCTAGGCCATTAAACCCAAGGCATTTCTGACTGATATTCTCATTGACCCGTGGGATCTTTTACTAAACCTTACACTACTGCTGAACTCAGTTCTAGAGCCATGAATAATGATGGAGCACATACCACTCCCTAGGGGAGCAACCACATTATTTGGGACTGAAGTCATGCACAGAGACCAATACACATGACTCATGCGTGCTATTTTACCTACAGAAACTGGCTGTTCTCGGAAAGCATTCAGTGCACCCAGAATGTGAGGAAGCAATTCTCATCCATTCCAACAGCTAATATATGGATAATTTATTTACTTAAAGTATTTTTATTATTATTACTATTATTTCATTGCGATGGGGGTTCTTATTAGAAATTGTTTTCTCCTGTGTTAATATATTCAATTCATGTTTAACAAAAAATAAAAAAATAAAAAACCCCCGCACAATACAAACAAACAAACAAAACCCCCAAACAAACCCAAAACACAAAAACTTTTTCATGGTTTTGTGGGATTTTTTTGTATTCTTGAAAATGCCTCTTTGAGTCAACAAAAGGTGAAAAATCCCATAGATCAAACTTGTAACATACCTCCTAAATTGGCAAACATGACTGTGACTGGAAGAGTAAACATAGTACCAGGATATTTAAGTAAAAGAACAAAGCAATACAAACAAATATAAGTTCGTTATATTGATATCAATAACAATAGAGATTCAGAAAATGTGTTAGGAAAGAATAGAAAGAAGAAAAATTACAAATAGGTGGCAATCAGTCACCTATCTAAGAAAGGCAACAGAAACAGCAACCAGTAGTAAATGCTCACAGAAATCACTCTCACAGAGAGCTGTTACAGAAGGCAATATACTGGGATAAGGGATACAGTTCTTGTCACATGGGTCCAAAAATGAGATCACACTGTGGCAGGATCATGAAACTTCTCTACAATTGAGGAATATGAAGGGCCTGATGAAAGACTGATTTGCTTAGCTGTGCTAGGGAGAGACGGGGTTGTACATGTTTCAAAATAAATTAAAGGGTGTTAAAGAAGGATCAATTAATTTCAAGGAACAAGGTAAAAAGGTGATATATCTGGCCAAGAAATTTAGCATGAAAATTAGAAAGAGGTTTTTATTCATATACAGAGTAAAGTAGCAAAACAGGTTTTCATTAGTAGCAGAATGGACACAAAACTTGCCTGGCTTCAGGCTGGAGTTTGAGCATGTGCCAGGATTTCTGTGGTTGTGAAGTCTCTGCAGCAAATCACTCTTCCACTTTTCACTTTTTTGGGTTGTCACTCTGGCAGTACTATGTAAAGGAAGACTAACTATGCTTAAGATTGTTTTAAACAATTCTCCAAACTTTGCTCATAAGATAATTAATAGAGCTTCTTAAAAACAGACAATTAGACAGCACCTATCTGGAGTGTGTTAGGTACAAGCAGTAGATTCTATCCAAAACCCAAGAGAATATATTTCCCTTAAGTCTACAGAAAAGCTTGGAGGATTAAATACTGGAAAACCTCATCTCAGTTATCTACGGTGTTAGAGGACTGATACAGCTTAACAATCAGCTTCAGATTTGTGTTGTGGTTATTACTATTAATAACCACATTGTTATATTATTGTTATCCATCCATGATACATAAAAGGAAAATAAACTAATGAGATACATACTCAGAATAACTGGGCTTCACATACAAGGTCAAAGCAATATCCGAAGAATCCAAAGTTCATGCGTCAGACTTGGACTCAGCTCTAGAGATGAGCAGGACTATGAGAGCAGAAGTCTGATGGCAGTAGAGGACAGCCAGGAGAACCCCTGCAACTTCTCTTGTTAGAGATGCACTGACAAATGTAGCACAGACTAAATGTCTATGGCATCTCCTTTAGGGATGTGTGAGAAACAAGGCCAGTGCTCCCACAACAAAAAACTCTGAAGAAAACATTGGTGGGAACTGAGTTCTTGACTTCTGGAGAGGTTTGGAGTCCAAGACACAGAGTGGCTATTCTTGCCTACACCACATTACTCATAAATCCCAGTGTCCTGACCACCCCAGAGAACTCACAACAGACCCAGCCCACTTCTGTAGCATAGCAGGCCAGACCTGGCACAGGCACAACAAACATTGCATCCAATGCAGACATGAGCTCAGGTCTGAAGGAACAGGGAGCAGGACCAAGAATTCCAGCTTAGGTAAGGAAGAGGGGAGTGCCTCTGAACTGTCAGGCAGCAAAGCCTTTCACCTCTGCTCCCATTTATACACCTGCAGAACCATCCAGCTTTCGCACAAGATACACAAGAGGAACCTGACAATGTGATGCTGCACAAAATGTATGATGAAACCACAACACCAAACTCCTTCCACCATCACCAGTGGTGCCTTTTCCCTGCCATAGCATCAGGACTAACCATGAACTAGAGCACAGTCTGTCCAACTGAAAAAAACAAAGATCAGACAGTAGAGACTGGAAGTGAGAGCTTGACAATTACATATGCCAATGATTGGGTGCTCAAAATCTCTCTTTTTACAATATTCCTTCTTCTGCAAGCCCTTCAGAACAGGATTTAATGGTATTATCTAAGGTTTCAGGAAAGATGAGAAGTACTCGTTAGACAGACAAAGGTTTTCACAGCTGAGATGCCTCCATACAAGATCACCAGATAAAGGGTGCAAAAAAAGCAATAAAACTTTCACTGCCAGGAAGATTCTTATTTTTATTTCTTTTTAAATTAATTGTAGGATGTGATTGGCATCAGGTCCTGCTAGTTTATTCAGATCCAGATGAACTGCCACATTTGAATTTGTCTGCTTTTTTTCGGGTTTCTTGTGTCTCTGCCTGCTAAGCTTGTTGAGCTAGTGATAAACCTCAAGCTATTTAGCAAGTTCTATCACACGTGAAACAAAGGTTAAAGGCACAGTAAGAAGGACAATGCATTCAGCCAGTAGAGAAGAGGTGAAGTTAGAGTCTATCTTGCAACTAGGAGAACAATTTTGGTTTATAATTGCTTCCTCCTCTGAGAACTGCAAAGGATTGCTCAAATTACATCAACACTTTGCAATTGTTTAGACAAAAAGGAGACACTTTGTAATGTCAGAATATTCTGAACCAAACCATAGCTTATTTCTGTGCACTAAAATTAATCTAAAAGCATGCTATGAACTAAACAGGAAAGCCTAAATTATGTTTAGGGTGCTGAGAAGTGCATTAGTATCCAATGCATACTCCTTAGAAAAGGAAAATTACACTCCTTATTTACACTTCTCTATATTTCTATCCTGTATAAATGAACTATACTTTACCCAGGAAACTGTATCTCAAAATTTTTAAAGGGAGAAAGCTAATGTATATGAAATTATTAACTAATAGTCATGGAAAATAAGGACAATGTAAGCCAAGGACTTGTCTGCTTTTTGCAAAGCTTTTGTTGCTTGCACCATTTCAGAATCATTCTGATCTGTACACAGAACAACAAAAAATATTGAACACATATTTTGTGAAGTCACAATAATTACTCTGGTTATTACATTATCATTACTCCTACAAAATCTTTTCTGACAACTTGTAATAGCCAAGGGAAAGCATTTCCAAAGGGAAAAAACTTCCAGATCTGTGTAAGCCTCTCTATGGGAGACTGTGAAAGGAAGAAACCAAACTCAGTGAATATCCATACCTTCAATATTTTCAGTTATTGTGCAAAAAATGGTCACGTACCTCTGAATAGAGTATCCCCATGCCTATTCGTCACTGATTGAATTCACTCTTGTTCAACTTCCCAACAAGTTAACCTCAGTTGAAATGTGCCTGATCTTGTTTGAATCCGGTTAATATTTAACCTAAAAGTGTCACTCTCTCAAGCTACATTTCCTTTCAATGCTTTCTACTCAGTAGCATAAAACAATTGTCTTCAGAAACCCAACCCAGGGAGGTAAACGTGAGAACAGCAGCTTGCAGGAGACTGACAGAGCAAGTTACAACACAGAAGCATTTTCCTTAGTCATTTTTGCAATAACGTCTTCCAGTTACCTAAAAAGGAAAGTAGCAAAACAGGCTGAGGAGAGGAGGAAGGAGAGAAAGCAAGTTTCATAAGTGAAAAAATGGAGGGAGAAAAAAATGAAAAGCATGAAATCTAAAATTTAAAAAAGTAACTATGAATGGTACCTAGTTTGCCACCCAAGCTCCTTCTGACCAAAACATATTCCAAACCCTTTGCAAGAATATCTCAAGATTGCTGTCAGGGTAAGAGAAGCATCTAGATCCCATGCCTTTAATAAGAGCTCCCACTATAATCAGCCTCAGTCTCTAATTAAACAGGCCATCCTTTCATCACCTCTTACTCACTCTTCCTAGCCCAGCCCAAATAATGAATATGAGTAATGTTTAATCTGATCATTTTATATGTTAATTGGAAGAGAATTATTGTTGATGGCTCTGAGGATAAGATGCTAATAGTGCTACACTCAATCTTTCCAAGTAGGGCATGAGGATTTCAAGGGTCTGCACTTACCTCAAAATATCTTTTCCCTTTATATTTTAAATTAATATTCCCTATATTTCAAGCAAATTTTAAAACAAGTTTCAAAACACATGCATGTAAGTATGCATCTTAAATCCTAGCCTTTTACCTTAGATTTAAGAATTTTTATTTCCACCTAGTCTTCATATTTATTCTCCAATGAGGTGGAGAACAGTATAAAATTGCTTTTACTACCTCTATCCTTCTCTAATTAAAGTAGTATAGCACCACTGAGTGTAGAGTTTGTTTCCTGGCACCAGTTATATAACCATTTTAGTGGTTATCTGAAGAAAATTAGGTTGACAAGTGAGAGAAACCCATTAGGATCCTCACAATAGTTTGATCTTTCACCATGTGGTGAATATTCTGTTGGACTAACGACATGGAGGCAAGACTAACACCTCAAAGGTGAAAAGGTATACCTCACCATTATTTGTTCACATCCAGGTCCTGAGGAATTCCCATCCTCCTGCATCAACTGCCCAGATTGCTGAAGTTTGCCAATTACAAGTTGTTGAAAGAAGCACTAAATCACTAAAATGTTCCATATAACAATTAGTAGTTTAATTAATCCTTTCCCAACATAAATAAACGTATAGTAATCTGAAAAAAAATATTTAAAAAAACAACAAAAAAACCAACAAATAAAAAGGCACAAGCTCTACAAAGCAGAACAATAACCTCAGGCAACACTTAATCCAAGATAGTGTAAATTACTATTTAATCCAGCACCACATCTCAGGTCCTGTTGAAAAGCACTTTGATCAGAGCTTCAGTTGGAGAACAGACAAGCAGCCCAAGCATGATGATGTATGAAACTCATGAAAATCTATACAGTCACTGGTTCACTTCTGCTTCACATATTGCTTTAATGTTCTTTGCCATGCTTGGATTAGAACCCTGAAAATTTTAACTTTTTTAGTTGAATAAGTTTTTTTTTCTCCAAAAGGCACCAAGACTCAGTACATGGGCAAACTATCACCTACTCAGCATGTAGGAAATATGATCGTTTTTTCCTGACAGAATTTAACAACACTACAAAAGTTTCACGTGAGCCAGAAAGGAACTAAGAGTTTGTCAGAAGGGCATTCATGCGGGAAAGAATATGGGAAACATATTTTTAAACTAGATATCAGTTAAACTTCTGAACAGCACATTCAGTAAAAGACACAGAAGATCATTTGTCTCTTTAATTTCCAAGGACTAGAGATTATATTGCTCCAAATGGCATGAGTTACACTAGACCCAGGAAAGAAATATGTGGCCTATTGTTGTTATGTGTGCAGAACAGACCTCAGAAATGCATATTCCCAATAAATGCAGTCCTGGAATGGCCAGTGTCTGGACACGCACACCCTCTTTCCCTCAGAAGACAGTTAGCTACACATATGATATCCTTGTAGCACTGCAAGGGTCCCTTGCACCTCTGCTTCAGGACAGCATTAACTCAATAGACCCACCAAGCACACAGAATCACAGATTAAATTAGGTTGGAAAAGAGCTCTGAGGTTGTCAAATCCAACCTTTGACCTGACATCACCTTATCAACTAGACCATGGCAATAAGTGTCACATCCAGTCTCTTCTTAAATACCTCCAAGGACAGTGACCCCACCACCTCCCTTGGCAGCCCATTCCAGTGCACAGGCACTCTCTCTGTAAAGAACTTCCTCCTAATGTCTTACCTAAACCTACCCTGGCACATCTTAAGGCTGTGCACTCTTATCCTAGTGCTGGTTGCCTGGCAGAAGAGAACAATCCCCACCAAGCTATAATCTCCTCTCAGGCAGTTGTAGAGAGCGATAAGGTCTCCTCTGAGCCTCCTCTTCTCCAGGCTGAACAACTCCAGCTCCCTCAGCCACTTCTCAAAGAACTTGTGCTCCAGTCCCTTCACCAGCCTCACTGCCCTTCTTTAGACATGTTCCAGCATCTCAACATCCTTCCTAAACTGAGGGGTGTAGAACTGGATACAGTACTTGAGGTGTGGCCTGACCAGTGCTGAGTATAGAGTCAGAATCACTTCCCTGGTTCTGCTGCCAAGACTATTCGTGATACAGGCCAGGCTTGTGTTCAGCCGGCTGTCGACCAGTATCCTCAGGTTCCTTTCTGCCTGGCCACTCTCCATCCACTCTGTCCCCAGCCTCTAGTGCTGCATGGGGTTGTTGTGGCTAAAGTGCAGGACCTGGCACTTTGTCTGGTTGAACCTCATANAGTCAGAATCACTTCCCTGGTTCTGCTGCCAAGACTATTCGTGATACAGGCCAGGCTTGTGTTCAGCCGGCTGTCGACCAGTATCCTCAGGTTCCTTTCTGCCTGGCCACTCTCCATCCACTCTGTCCCCAGCCTCTAGTGCTGCATGGGGTTGTTGTGGCTAAAGTGCAGGACCTGGCACTTTGTCTGGTTGAACCTCATACCATTGGATTCAGTCCATCTATCCAGCCTGTCCATGTCCCTCTGCAGAGCCCACCTACCCTCCAGCAGACTGACACTCATCCTCAACTTGGTGTCATCTGCAAACTTTCTAATGGTGAACTCAACTTGGTGTTCCACATCATCAATAAAGGCCCAACACTGATCCCTGGGGGACATCACTAGTGACCAGCCACCAACTGGATGTGGCACCATTCACCACCACTCTCTGGGCCCGGCCATCCAGCCAGTTCTTAACCCAGTGAAGTGTGCACCTGTCCAAGCTGTAGGCTGCAAGCTTTTCCAGGAGAATGCTGTGTGGGGTGTCGACAAAGGCATTGCTGGAGTCAAGGTAGATTACACCCACAGCCTTCCCCTCATCCACCAGGCAGGTCACCTGCTCATAAAAAGAGATTAAGTTGGTCAGGAAGGACCTGCCTCTCCTAAATCTATGAAGGCTGGGTCTAATCTCCATCCATCCTATAGGTGCTGTGATCGCACTAAAGATGATCTGCTCCGTAAACTTGCCAGGCACTAAGGTCAGCCTGACAGGCCTGTAGTTTCCTGGGTCTTCCTTCTTGTGGATGGGCATTACATTGGCCAACTTTCAGCCATCTAGGTCCACACTGGTGAGCCAGGACTGGTGATAAATGATGGACAGCAGCTTGGCAAGTTCTTCCGCCAGCTCTTTCATCACCCTAGGATGGATTCCATCTGGTCCCACAGACTTGTGAGGGTCCAAGTGGCTCAGCAGGTCACCATCTGCTTCCTCATGGATTGCAGGGGGACTATTTAGCTCCCCAACCCTGTCTAACAGCTCAGGAGGCCAGTTGTCCTGAGGACAACCTGTATTTTTTTTTGAAAACTGAGACAGAGAAAGTGTTAAGTACCTCAGCCTTGTCCTCATCTTTGGTAACTATGTTCCTCCCACATGTCTAACAAATAGAGGTTTTCCTTTACCCTCCTTTTGCTATTAATGTATTTATAAAAATGCTCTTTGTTACCCTTAATTGAAGTGGCCAGATGAAGTTCAAATTGAGCTTTTTCCTCTCTAATTTTCTTTTTACATGACCTTATGAGATTCTTAAACACTTCATGAGCTGTCTGCCCTTTTTATCAAAGATGATAAGCTCTCTTTTTTCCCCTAAGCTCCTTTGAAAGTTCCCTGTCCAGCCACACTAGTTGTCTTCCCCACCTGCTCACTTTTTGGCACATTGAGACAGCCTGCTCCTATGCCTTTAGAAGTACATCCATCTTTCCTGGATAAATATATACAAAATTTATATTCACAAAGAAACCTCTCTGTGGCACGGACCTGTACAAAGCCTGTACTTCATAGCACTTTAAACTTACCTAATGCTATGTCCAGCTGTAGGCTGGGGTTCAGTTTAGCTACAACATTTTTAGGAAACAATATTTACTACCTCAGCTGTCCTGGTTCTCTACGTAAGGATTGCACATCCTGGGAAGTTTCTGCATATCTTTTAGATTTTGTGTTTTCTACTCTATTTTTATAGGCATTACTGTCATTGTCTTTTTTCCCTATTCAGGTGGGTTAACCTATCTTAGGCCAGTCCCCTCCTTTTTACTTGATTCCTACTATTCCTACTATTCCGATATCAGAAAAAATATCATACATTCCATATGACAAGATGAGGTGAAATAGGCAAAATATTGCAGATCACTCCAGGCTGACAACTCTATAAAACAAAAGAACGTAGTAAGGTGTTAGCTGGGAATACTGGAAAGAAAAGCCTTTGATATCTCTCAACTAAGTAGTGGTATCAGACCTGCCTCACAGTAACATTTTCCTTTTTCTTTTTTTTTTGGCTGTATTCTACTTGATAAAGCAGAATCGTTTCTGTGGTGACTCTCAGGTTCTGTTTACTAATAAGTACTTCATTTATTTGCCCATACAAACAGCAGATCATTAACACCCATATTTCAGAGAATTTGGTGCAGCAGGACATCAGGCCAGTTTCAGTGAGGACCAACATGCCCAGGACTGACTACAATTAATTCAGTGTTTAGGCAGGGGTCTCCAAAATACTGCATTTTCACAGAGTTCATGGAAATGGCTTGGAAATAATAAGAAGTAGTGTTACTATCCTCCCTTGACTAAAAGTTTAAACAATGTTTTCAGACTTAATTCAATACCTGAGAATCCTTGCAGAAACAGGGTAATTCAGAGCAAACTGGTTTTTTGCATGTTGTGGTGTTCACTGAAAAACAGATGTTAGATTGTGTGTGTGATGCTAAATATACACTTTCAAATAATTTGTATGTTTATTTTATGATTACCTAGCAAAGAAGGATTATCACCGAGCAATCTGCAAACAGCAATTCAGAAATAGGTGTGGAACAAGTGACCACATCATCTTCTGGACTACCCATAGCAGCAGAGATCATTCTAATTGGTAGAAAGTCCTGATAAAAAATGGATTATTCCTCCTCCTCATCTCAAGTAGCAGTAAACATCTGTCACGGCCTCAGGGAACAATAATTTAGTGCTGGCTAAATATTCTAATGACAGGTTAGATGCCTCTTTACCTCACCCACTCCATGGTGAAATACGATCTTCCAGAACAGCATGCAATGGTGCCATTTATCATAAAATAACTCCACTCCTTAAATACTGCCAACCCAGCAGCATTTTAACATGCTCTCCTATACATGCAGATATCATACAGCACTCTACTGCTACTCCTTTTATCAGTGCAGGTTTCTGTCAGTGAATCAGTGTGGTAGTGAAGACAAACCAAGAACCACAACAGAAGGTACAAGCAAGGGAGTCAAAGCGGAGGTAAGTTGCTTATATATAGGTATCCATGGTCCCTTTCTCTGTTGCCTGTCCTCATAAGGATGTCTTGGTTCTATGCAGTTGCTTGTCAAAGCAGACAGCCTGCATCCTTTCTGAGCTGCAAGCCTGATGTTATGCATCAAAGTGCATGTTTGCTAAAGGAGGAGAGGAAGAAGCCTTTGACCCATGCAAATGGGGAAAAGAAGTAAATAACAGTTTCATTTTGTTCTACTTGTTGGCTCTTTTTTTTCCCCTAAGCATGTCACTGTGGATGCATGAAAATCCCAGCACTGAAAGCATGTACCTAAATGGAACATTTTGCTCTTACAGTTCCAAATGCATATAAGTTTTCCTTGTAAGTTAACCTGGAGATTCTGACCTCTCCTAAACACAGTAAGTGACCTGGTGCCTTTCTGTCCCATTTACGGTGTATATGAAAAAAACCATTATGACTCCCTCAAGAGTACATTGATGAATTTCTAGAAGGTTTAAGGTTTATTTTCATTAAATATCAAAAGGCTCCAGATATGGCATTTTGAAAGTATCTTTCAGATGCCTTCCTCTACTTTTCTTTTTTTTTTTAATTTCAGTTAATTCCAGTTTGCCATGGTAAGTTCCACTCTCTGGCATTGTTTCATTGCATAAAAAGACTAGATTACTGTTCGTGGCTCCTACGGTCAAGACCTGGCCATTGTAATTAATGAGATAGTGTGTGCCAAGCCTTGGAGTTAACTGGTGCATTATATCCAATTTACAAAGAATTCATATGAAAGCCTCAAAATATGCCAGCTAAGTTAGGTGACAATACAGTATATAGGAAAAAAGCATACCCTAAAAAGGGTAATGTTAGCTACGCCACTGCCACACTTCTAATACAAAAATCAAACTGTGACTTATGCTGAACTTTTCAGTTTTGTTCCCAAACAGTGTTCCACATGCAGAAATAGAGGAACGTTTGAACTGAACTAAGCAGCAGAAAGCAGTGGAATATCTACTATAAAATTGTGCTTCCAGGTGGAAGGATTTCTGTTCTATTGACAGAATTGGAGTATTCTCCTACAAAATGGATAGACTACAGTGAGTTTGGATGACAATATTAAAATTAAGGGTATATCCAAGCTCTGCTTTAATCCAAATGTTCTAGTGATTCAAGGGATATGATAGATTTAATAAAAAGTTATAACTGAGAAGTCCCTCCCTCATGAAGAAGTTCAGCAAAAGCAAATATTTTGCTTATCCTTTCCACATTTTTCAAATCTTAAAGATCTTCTCCATGATGTTTCAGATAAGAAATTCTGGTTTTATGACCTGTTTTTTCCATGCTGATTACAAAGGTGGCTGGGCATTAACTAGATAGTCAGCACTCCACAGTTTCTATTCAGAGAAGCGTCACTGTGGCCACCAGACAACCCCTAAAATCCATAAAAATTCAGGTTTTCCTCCAGGAAAGACACAGATTTACAATAAGGAAGACAGTATGTGAGAGAGAAAGGAAGGTGTCCAGCACAAACTAGCATTGATATCATACAAGCACATACTCTCAGGTTGGTTCCTTACCATCTTGGAGCCTTTGACTCATTCCTGACCCATATTAAAGAGCATGAGTGGTAGACAGTCCTTCCTCGCTGTAGTGGTTTAACCCAGGCTGGATGCCAGGGGCCCACTACAACCACTCTCTCACTCCACCCTGCAAACAACAGAAGAGAGAAAATGTAATGAAGGGGTTTGTGAGTTTTTGTGAGCACCTACCTGCTCCAGCGTGGGCTCCTCCCTGGGCTGCAGGGGCACAGCTGCTTCACCATGGTCTTCACCATGGGCTGCAGGGGAAGCTCAACTCGGGTGCCAGGAGAACCTCCTCCCCCTCCTTCTGCACTGACCTTGGTGTCTGCATTGTTGTTCACAGGTTCTCACCCTGCTCCTCTCCAGCAGCCTTCTTCATCTAAAACTAATTCTTTTTCCCTTCCTTCTTAAATACGTTATCACAGAGGTGTTCCTTCAACTGCTGGTTGGCCTGGCCTTGGTCAGCAGTGGGCCCAGCCTGGAGCTGGCTGGCATTGGCACTGCTGGGCATGGGGAGAACTTCCAGCCCCTTCTTGAAGAAGCCTCCCCGTCAGCCCCTCTGCTGCTACCAAAATCTGGCCACAGGGAAAACCAATACACTATACACTCACATAGGCACTTATTCTAATAGCATACTGGGGAACAGGCTGTTATGGGTTAGATTCCTTTTTGGGAAATTTCCTCATTACCACTATGATGGCAAACTGAGGAAGGGAAAAAGGTAACCCAACTAAGCTAAGGACAGAATTCCTCAGCAGGCGTGGGAGTGGAAGACTTTATTGTCTTTTGGCCTGAGAGCTAATGGCCTTTGATAGTAGACAGATTCCTGCCCCAGGAATGTGCAGGGGAGGGGTGGAGTATGCCTGCATTCTTCCCCCCCACCTTTCATGGGATAATAAAAAACTGTGATCGACCAGCCAATTTCACTGGTGTTTGGCTGGAAATCCAGGGGTAGGGCCCAGTGCTGCCTTTCTGGTGTTCTTCCTCCTGGCACTCTTGCTTTTGCCCCAGCAAATGTTGGAGAAATCCCAGCTGCTGCCTCTGGACCAGACTGCCTCTTGCTGCTGCCTCTGCCTCGCCTGGGCCAGCTCCCATGTCCAGGTGGGGCCCACAGCAGCCTCTGGAGAGAGAGAGCCATGCCTGCACTGGCTGAGCTCAGAGCAAGCCTGTCTGCCTTTCCCCATCTCCTGCTGTTCCTGTATCGGACAAGTGACTCGCTCAGCTCAGCAGCAAAACTGGGGGAACCCCAAGCACGTGTGGTGAGCTCACAGGACCTGCCTATTTCCCCACAGCTGTGACCACATCCAGGAAAAATACACAGAGGGGGCAAAGGGGGTGGGGTTTGTTGGGGTCATTTTTTCTTGTTACTCTTGTGTTACTGTTTGTTCCTTATATACATATATATATTATTAATTGCTGCTTTCTTTTTCTACATTTTTGAATGAAAGCCTCTTGATTTGAAAGGTACAGTAAAGTGGAGAATGGGTTTTTCTTTCTACTCCAGGAAGGTTCTCATCTTTCCTGGAAGGTATTGTTCTAACCTTGGACACAGGCCTTGGGAGACTCTTCACTTGGGTATTAGCGTGCAATTCTACATCACTCTCTTCCTAACAAAAACACCCTTGCATTTGCTCTTTCACACAGCCCTAAGATGTGGTGCTTCCTCATGCTGCTCTGTTCCCAAGGAATTGCCCTCTCGGTGGGATTCACAGAACCCTCGACTATGAGTGTAGACACAAGCCAGCACAAGAAGACTTGCAACCCCGAAGCTTTTATGAATGTTGTAAGTTGGGTAAACTTCTCTCCCTTTCTTTCTAAAGTTTCTCTCCCAGTACCACTTCCACTGACTAACACTGTCAGTAGGATAAAAGTAGGTTCCCTTCAAAGGAGATCCATCAGCATTGTAAGTACATTTGGAAGAAATGCTGATGCTTTTATCCAAACAGTTTGAGACAGAGAGAAGAATTCATTTGCAGTGGAAGCAAAGGCTGGTTCCTAGACTAAAGTGAAGCAAAGGCTTGCTCTTCTGTAACACGTTTGCTCAATACAGTGGTAAGGCATCTTGAACCCTTTCTTCAAATAGCAGACTCTTACAATGAAAACTAATCCAAGACCCCTTCCTCTGAATCACCAAAAAGTACAGTCAGTACAGTTCTGCTTTGTCCCATAATAGGGGGTCGAATACCAGACAACTACCACCTAATCAGATCTGAAGAAGACTTTGCTGTATCCTATTATCCTTGTAAGTCTGTATAGTTCTTGAGTACCACTACTACAGCAATTTCTACAATTTGAGTGGTACAGCATTCAGTAGTGTACAAAAACCACATGATAGGAAAACATTTCAACTACTCTCACTGCCATTTGCATCCTTCAGTCTCCATGGCTATAGCATGGCACATATCGTATCATCTGCAGAAGAAAGACACATGGGTTTTTTTCCTCCAGGAATTCCTTTTCATGTTTCTTCCTACAAGTACAACACATAGCAGTAGAGAAAAGCTAGAAATATGTTATTACATTTATCTTCCTGGCATACTCTTGGCTAGCTTCACATTCCTGGAAGAGCAGCCTCTAAAGACTTTCTACACCATTGTTGACACTGTAAATGCATGTTAACAAACTCTTCTTTGGCTTCCCACAGAGTGAAATGATCAGGTATCATGGATATCCCAGCGAGGAGTATGAAGTTACAACGGAGGATGGATACATTCTTGGTGTTTTCAGAATTCCTGCTGGAAGAAATAGCCAAAATATAGGTATGACACAGTTACAGGACACAAACAAGGTCAGAGAGCCAACTCTTACATAAGTTCCCCATCCTTCCCATCTGCACATGCAATGGCATGTTCTATACCTTTCCATCTCAACAAGGGCACCTAGTCATTCGGACTAGAATGTGATCTGAATTTACACAGAGTAAAAAAACGCTGCAAAACCAGATTCTGCACAGCAGTTTTAACTGTGCATTACCTACTACTGCAGCCTAAGAAAACCTTTTCTGTTTCAGGGGAAAAGCCTGCAGTCTTGCTACACCATGGTATTCTATCAGATTCTACTCACTGGATTACTAATATGCCCATCAACAGCCTAGGCTTCATCCTTGCAGATGCTGGTTATGATGTCTGGTTGGGAAACAGCCGAGGAAACACCTGGTCTTTAAAACACAAGACTTTTAAGCCCTGCCAGAAAGAGTTCTGGCAATTCAGGTACTCTATGGAGAAAGAATTACTGAAGAAAGCAACATTCTGGGAAGTAGCAAGATTAGGCGGTTACTATTGAAATGCAGAACCTTTCTCCTTCTGATTATATGAAAAAAAAATGCCTTCTGAATTATACACTACCGTTTTTCATATAATCTGACTTCCAAGTGGAACATGCAACATATAGGGAGACTAAATCAACTCTTTTCTGCAGACGCAGCCAATGCTGGGCATGTCAGGGGCATTATAAGAAGGACTACATGATAATTTTGAATCAGCACATACAGAAGCAAAGCTGGAAGTACACAGGTCACCTTTGTCCATACACCATGCCGGTTTCTTTGGGAAAAGTCTTCCAAAACTCGTAGGGATCTGTAACTTTGAAGTCTCCCACCAGACACCATGTCCCAAGTGCAGAAAGGAGAGGAGACTGATCAGCTCTGTCTAGAAATCTGATCTACCACAAATGATGTTAACTGAGAGAAAAATATTTCTTGCAGCCCATACTGGTGAAAGCACTGATTCTGTATTCCAAGGGCGGCAGCTGTCAGGCAAAAGTGATACCTCCTCCAGAGAAGGCCCAAGGCATCAGGCAGCCTGGTTGTACTGCTGCATCTGCTCACTTCCTCAACTCAAGCAAGGATGCAGACACAGCATACAACCTCATCCTTCAGTGTGTCCTATTTGGTGCAATGAACAAAACTGGCATACAGTAACTCACACTGTGATGGCCAAATTGTCTGCTAACTTTCTGCATTTCTCCCTTTAGCTTCGACGAGATAGGTAAATACGATATTCCAGCAGAGCTGTACTTCATCATGAATAAAACTGGACAGAAGAATGTATACTATGTTGGTCATTCTGAAGGCACAGCTGTAGGTAATGTTAGGACTGTCTGGGTACAAAACAGTGTTAGTGTTTATGATTTATATGTAAGATCTGTGAGCAGACACTGGGGCTTATGCCATTTAAAAAAATAAAAACAGAAGAGAAAATGAGGGGAAGTGGCATATCATTGCATTCTTAGACAATTATTTTCCTTTCCATATGTGCATTCTAAGAATATTTTTGCCGAATGAATAATTCAGACCAAGTCACCAGCTTGTCTTTAGATACTTACGTCAACTGGTCAAAATTCTAACCCAATCCAACAGTAGAGAAATTTAGACATGTTCAAAAAACAGGATGGGACAAAGCCTTTTTGCCCTCCCTCCTTCCCTCTCTCTCTCCTTCCCTCCCTCCCTCCCTCCCTCCCTTCCTTCATTCCTCTCTACATTTATGTGTGCATTCACTCTGACTCAAGTATGTGCTTACTTACAAGTAAAAGGTCTGTTCTTAATCTTCTGATAATTACTGTATTGCTGCATATGCTGTTTACACCAGCATAAACGTATACAGTCTTTTAGAGACTGCATGCTAAGAAACTCATTATTTTATTAGAGTTTAGGGACCTTCTCCCCAAAAAATAGCCTTAACACAAAAATGTCAGTTCTGAGAAAATCGCTATCCAGACATGCTCTAGTAAGCTTGTATCCTTAGAATTAACTCTGTCTTCCAAATAAAAGTTTCAAACAAGAATAATATATTCTCCTTAGGTCTGCAGCACAGGAATGAACAACAGCCAATGGGATGCTAGTCTCTCTTCTTAGCTGCCTACTGCTATTTTATTGATTTGATCTGTGGAGATTTCTTCATTAATTTTACTCTTCTGTGCTTGCAGGCTTCATAGCATTTTCTACCTATCCTGAGTTGTCTCAGAAGATTAAAGCATTCTTTGCTTTGGGACCAGTAGTAACAATCACACATGCCACCAGTCTTTTGGTAGGACCTATACGTCTTCCCCAGGCACTGATCAGGGTATGTCATTCCTCTTTCTAAAACATGTAATTGCCTGCTTTGTCTCTACTGGACTCACTCAACCTGAACTTTTAAGGGGTGATGAGTTAGAAGTGAATTCAGCGTATCAGACTGCTGACAGTGGCTGTAGACTTCAGACTTTTCACATAGCTAAGCTCCAGGCTCAACGCAGTATCTCTTTTGCCGCATCTTTAAGGTAACAGGTATACTTTCATCATTATTTATTTAAGCCAACTATTTCTGAAGGAAAATCAGAAATAAAAGACCAAAAGAAATCTAATATAGTCTACTAAATCTAGCCTTAAACACTAAAATTATAAAAAATATATTTCATATCCTAATTTTATTAGACATGCGGTTCATTTATGCTTGTGAAATATTTACTTGTAAAGTGATACACAAAACTTAAAGGGAAATATCTATTTCACACCAGAATGTGTCAATTTAACAGAGTTTGCTGGGCATGGTGGAAATCATGCATGCTATACTTCATGTCAAATAACAGAAGCATATCCTGTTTCTGTCTAAGCTGTACCCATGATGTGACTATAGAGCATCCAGCTCTACATCTTTCTCATTTGTCTTATCTCTCTTCACGCAGTATGGGTACCACAGTACAGTTTGTGCACCTACCTGGAAGAAATATTAGGGCAAAAAGGGACTTCCTATATTCTGCACTCATCAGTGCAGCCAACTACCTTTCTCACTGAGATCAGTATACTAAAAACAGTTCAATAGTAACCTCCAGGACTCATACCTAATAAGAAGCAGGAAGAATATGAGGTCTGCCCTTGGGAAGAACACACTGTAACAGATAGTGGGATTGCAAGCAGTTTCAGCAGTCTTGCCTCTAGTTAAGAGGCTATTACAGAAGAGGGAGTGGCAGTTTTCTGCATGAAATAATCCTGGAACCACGAAAAAAATTCTGTGCCTTTCCTCCCTCAGTTACTGCTTGGCTGCAAAGGAGTTTTGCACCAGAATGAACTGCTGAAAAGACCTCTGATATGGTTCTGTGAATCTCTGGGAAAAGTTTGTGGCAGTTTCTTATACTACCTAGTTGGGGGCAGGATACAAAATCTGAACACGGTAAGCACATCCAAGAAAAACTTAATACTAGTAAATCTAAAGTAGTTTTGAAGGAAAAACAATTATTTTGCTAGAAATCTACATACAGGACATGTATCCAAGGATATAGAGAAATGTGTTCAGGGTGTCCCCTCTTTGGGGCTAAGTCAAACAAATGTTGGGCAGACACAAAAGTTTTTTAAAATGGACAACTGAATGAAGATCTTTTTTGGAAGTCATATATTTTCATTTCTAAACAGGAAGATATCTAGATCATTGGATCATAAGACATGGTTTCTTTTTACTTGCTACACATCAAAACTTTTCCAGTCAAACCCCAAAGCTGTTTCTTGGCACTTCTTCCGAAAGCAAGATTGCATTCCTATACTCTGGCTGCTACCTGTTCTTCTTACAACCTTAGACATGTCTGTTCTCCCGTGACCTTTCATGTCTCATACTCCAACAATTTAGCAAGTGTTCTGATAAAAACTCTCACACATGTAGCCTCATTATGCTCGAGTGAACAGCATATTAACAGTACTCCTCTACTGATTATGCACAGCACTATCTAAAAGGATCATATGAACTGTAGAAGCTGGTAAAAACAAAGGCCATACACACACCTGAAATTATATTTTCCATATGACTAAGTACTAATGTTGAAAGGACTCACTGAAAGGTATGAAATCCTATGTAAACTTACATATTTGTGAGTCTTTAACTTCCTTTTTTGTATATGAAGAATATTCTATAAAAATGGGATTTTAACACATCAGCAATATATTGCTCGAGGACTTCAGTTTCATTGTGTCATAACACTGGATCTTTGCCTTCATAATGCTTCTGCTTTCTCTCCAGAGTCGAGTAGATGCATATGTAGGACATTACCCATGTGGAACATCAGTACAGAACATTATTCATTGGCAACAGGTATAACTGTGTACTCACACATAGACTGTTTTTTACTACTGCTTTTTATGCAACTGACAGCCTACAGGGAAGTCCAGAAGTGATGGATCTGACAGTCTGCCCACCACACCTTCTCACCTGCTGCTGTGAACACATCACAGAGGGAGCAGTGCTTCCCATGGCTCACCAGATCATTCCCTGAATTGGCCCTTTGGTACTAGGCTTTGAGATTTCCCCAGGGCACATCACACTTCTCCATGTTAGGCTCTAATGGCATCCAGCCTTCATCCTTATTTATAAAGACATTTGCCTTGAAAGCTGCAGAAGCGAATGGAAGCATGGTCTAGGCACTTGGCAGGAAGCAGGAGGATAATGAAAACCTTAGCAGCCAGGGGATGAGCCAGACAAAGAAGTGATCTAGGTTAAAGTTTCTCTCCCAGAAGGTTAATTACAGCCTGGACCATCTCCCAAAGCCAGTTAACTGCACATGCCCTTCTGCTGGCACAATGGCAAAAGGGGGAACTGCCTCTTCTGCTGGCATCTCACGCCGCTTTCAGACCTAAGCTTGTTCTGCCTCTGCTCCCAATCAGACCAGAGCAAGAGAGCATTGGCTCAGAAACATTTCACTGTAAGTACACAGAACTGTGTCACCTAAATATATGCATGCTGCTGCACACTCCTCCACCTAAAATTCCTAGTACCCAAACCACCAGCAACCAGAGCCAGAAAAGAGAGATGAGCTAGCAGACTTCTATCATATCCTCAGTTACTTAAAGGTTTGGATGAAAAAAATGCACACACGTTGATAGATTAATCTTTTATTACTTTTATTTTCATTTTAGACAAATCATATTCAAGAAGACAACTATTTACACCCTGCTCCACATAGCCAAACTTTTGTAAGCAGTATAGAGCCCCTGGATCTATCATCACTAGTGTGAGCAGACCAGACAAAACTGACACATGAAAGTCAAGATGTGTGAGGAGGCATCAGAGGCGAGTAACAGACCTGACACACCCCTGCACCGCAAAGAGCTAACTTAGCTAATTAATGAGCCAACTAAGACAGTGCAGCAAGATTTTAATTACTAAACATACTAAGAGTGTGGTTGAGGATCAGAACGGATTGTTAGCAAGGGGAAAGGTGGTGAGATCACTCACCCTATGATCCATCCTCAATATTCCTGGAACCCCATCTATTGCCCAAGATTTGACTTCAATCACATGCAAGAAAACAACTTCTGCTCTCTGCTCTGTCTCTTAACACTTTCATTTTATCTGTCCTTGTTACAATATTAACAGCTAAGCCGGGCAGACCAATTTCAAGCTTACGACTATGGCTCTAAGGAAAACATGAAGAAATACAACCAGGTAAAGCAACAAATTTCTTTGTGAATTCATGCTTGGGTACTGGCAAAAGTAGGAACAGAAAATACCATGTTTTAGCACCATGAGTGCTACAGAAAGAGGGGAAGAGTAGTCTCAGGTAACATTTCATTTGAATCTAATACTTATAATTGTCAGCGTATATTCACAGGCATTGCATACACAGATCCTGCAGATAGCTAACAGAATTTCATTTTGCCTCCCCTACTGATGAAGGGATGTGTCCAATGATATGTCAATTTACGTGCCATTCCCAAAAGCCTAAGAGCCATACCCAAGACTGGATGAATGCAGAGCTCTTCATTTCCCCAAAATTCCTCAAGGTCTGCCTTTCAGTTAAACACTAAACTGTGGAGGGGAAAAAAAAAAATGGAAATGCATAACTTGGTTTTCAGAAGCTACTTTCTGCAGAAATAAAATTAAAGGGATGATTCACTACAACACAGTGAAGACTACTGCTGTGGTGGACTGAAGCATCCTGTGTGGAAAAAATGAAACAGGCAAAATTTGTTCACTAGGAGCTTTAGTTACTGTCTAGTCAACACTCAGAAATGCTGTGCTCCTCTTGTAACACTTATAACTTGCCTGACCATTTTTAAGATTTGATCAGATCACTTGACTTGTAATGAGCTTTGTGAGCCAGGGTATGTTATTTTATGAGTGACACATTATTTTACAGGTGGAGAAAGATTCCAAAGACTTCTCAGACATCTTCCATCCACACATATGGTCTTTTAATACCTGAAGTCCAAATTTTGGAATGGACAGTGCTTTATTCACAATACTGTGGATCGTTAGGAAACTGCCAAAAAAGCAGTAAAGAAATAAAATAGCAAAACCACCCTTTGATAATAGCGGTCAGTTTGAAATCATCTTGTGTATGGTCCCCTACCACAATGAAGAAAAATAACCATACTGCATTAAGCCATTTGGATCAGATCTCAGATGTTCCCCACTTTACTCTTCTGTATTTCTTTCATTTCTTTTTGTGATGACAGGCATGGCAGGGAATGGGGTTAGGGCAATGAATGATGAGAGGTGGCCTTCATCCTCATAGCTTTACTGTAGGCAGTGCAAAAGAAAAAGAGAAAGAAAGATGCTTGCACAGAATCCTGTCTCTAAACATAACTTCTGATACAACAGCATTCACTCAGGTCTCATGCCTTTCTTACAGACTGCTCCTCCTGTGTACAAGATAGAGGAGATAAGGGTACCAACTGCTGTTTGGAGTGGTGGACAGGACACCTTTGCAGATCCAAAAGACATGGCAAGGCTACTTCCTCGGATTACTAATCTCTTTTACCATGAGCATCTTCCTGCATGGGGACACCTTGATTTCCTCTGGGGCCTTGATGCAACTGAGAAAGTGTATATGAAAATCGTTGAACTACTTAAAAAATACCCTTAAAGCATCACAAAAGGAATTCGTTTATCAGGTAGAAATCTCAGAGAATTCTATTTTTCTATTTTCTGCGGTGTTAAACTATTGTGGTGGCTATAGTCTTTCTTAAGAAGCTGAGGTACATGGGGATGACCACTGAAAATACAAGCGTACTGGATGGAACTCTTCAGTGATCATTGATTTTGGAAGATTTCAGCTTATATAAGACTGATTTTGCTAAAACTAAGGTTTCGTTTTCTGTTTCTTTGTAGATCAGATAAAGGTGTTATCCCATGAAAACCCCAAATGGTAGATAATTTCTCTACTGAAGTATTACTGAACTTTGTTTAAATGAAATCATCTGTCATCTTGATAGTGCTTTGCCTGTTTCCCTCTCCTTACGTTACCAACAGCAGCAAGCCAGTCCCAAAACATTTTCACTTGTAAGACTTCCCTGGCATCTAAGCAGATAGGAGTTGTATATAATGGCCCAAATGCCAAGAAATCCCACTCCGAAAGACATATGTCTGAGAGAAATCACTTGATTTTTGGACAGAACCAGATGTTCTTACTCTCACACTAACTCATGTTAGTTAACCCTATTACTACAAAGCAATTACTTACTAACCCCTTTAATATGTTAACTCCCTTACTTCAAAGAGCACAATTGTCTTCATGCTCATAACCTGGCAACTGAGGATTGAGAAGATGCAGGCATAGCAGCAACCTGCACACCAAAGACAACCGCATGAATGTCAATAAATATTCCTGCCACCATCAGTAAAGAAGTTGTTTAAAGTTCTTCTAGGTTCTCAGTTCACCATGTCAGTGTGTCCCACTTGGTCACCTACAAGACTAGTCCAGGAGGTGAAAGATCACATCTAAGGCCTCATCATTACAGAGCAAGACACGGTAGCTCAGGCACTGTGGATGTTTCTGGGTGGAGGCATAAGCCCAGATTCCGCAATCAAGGCTTGTGGAAAGTGAAACCCATTTGGTCATAATCTGGGAGATAGCCATCAACATGTAAACAAAACATGTTTGTCTCATGCAATACGTAAAACACATGTGAAGGACATCTTCATACAATTACATGGAAATGACACACCTATGATACCACTAGGAATTGAGTTCTCAGCTTCTGGAGAGGTTTGCAGTCCAAGACACAGAGAGGCAACTTTTGCCTACACCACATTACTCATAAGTCCCAGTGTTCTGACCAACCCAGAGAACTCACAAAAAGACCCAGTCCACTTCCATAATGTAGCAGGCCAGACCTGGCACAGGCACAATGAACATTGTACACAATGCAGACATGAGCTCAGGTCTGAAGGCAGGGAGAGTAGGATTCCAGTTTGCTAAAGAGGAGGAAAGTGCCTCTTTGAAGTATCTTGAAGTAAAGGCTCTGCTCCCATTTATACACCTGCAGCCCCACTCAACATTCAGACAAGACGCATAGATGAACCTGACAGCGTGACGCTGCACAAAACACACAACGGGAGGGAAAAAAAAGAGAATCACAACACCAAACTCCTTCTACTCTCACCAGTAGCGCCTTTTCCCTGCTGCAGAATCAGGGCTATGTACTAAAATGCAGATTCTCCATTAACTAGATCACATGGGCAGACACAGGACTGCCCATTCAGGGAGGTGCATGAAAGTGGACTTAGCAGTGCCTCAAAATCTGGTTGTGTGAACACAGATGTGCAATTAAGCTCACTCGACCTGGAAGCAGGCACCAAGGACATCAAATTCAAACTTTCTAGAGCATCTTCCTGTGCCGTACAAGAAGAACCAGCCACAGACACACACTGAAAGAGGTTACAGGGAAGCATTCAGGTCAGTGACCAACACTGCTTGGGAAAGAATACAATGTGCAGTGTCTTCAATAGTGAAGACTTAAATCAGCCTGATGTTCAACTTGACCTGAGTTTTACAAAGATTTATCAGGTTTTCTAACAGAAGAAAATATCCATATACTCATCAGATAGGCTCTGCACTTACCTAAGTTTCCTACAGACAAACTTTATCTTCTTGCCATACATCAGAAATGCAGTCTTGGAATGGTAAGTGTCTGAATAGCAGGAATACTCACTCTTTACACTTCCCCTTAGAAAAACTGTTAGCTACACAGAAAAAATCCTTGCAGCACTACAAGTTTCACTTCCATGTCTGCTTCAGGAGAGGATTAACTCAACAGCCTCACTAAAATTCCTTCATGGCATAGACTGGAGCCTCTATTTCATATCTCTTTCACCCAAATCCAAGATGAAAAAGTGTTCAAACAAATGGGATTTTTGTTGCTTACCCAAATCAGTCCCTTCTATTCTTAAAGAGTCTTGGGCGGAGTCCAATAGGATGAAGTTTATTAAGTTTTAAGTGCCGAGTTCTGCATTTTGGCCACAAAAATCCCCTGCAACGTTACAAGCTGGGGACAGTGTGGCTGGATAGTGCCCAGGTGGAAAGGGTCCTGGGGGTACTGATTGACAGTCAACTGAATATGAGCCAGCAATGTGCCCTGGTGGCCAAGAAGGCCAACGGCATCCTGGCCAGCATTAGGAATTGTATGGCCAGCAGGAGCAGGGAGGTCATTCTTCCCCTGTACTCAGCACTGGTGAGACTGCATCTTGAATATTGTGTCCAGTTCTGGGCCCCTCAGTTTAGGAAGGATGTGGAGATGCTTGAGGATGTCCAGAGGAGGGCAACACGGCTGGTGAGGGGCTTGTAACACAAGCCCTATGAGGAACAGTTGAGGGAGCTAAAGTTGTTTAGCCTGGAAACAAGGAGACTCAGAGGTGATCTTATCACTCTCTACAACTTCCCGAGAGGAGGCTGTACTCAGGTGGAGGTTGTTCTCTTCCACCAGGCAGCAACTGACAGAACAAGAGGACACTGTCTCAAGCTGTGTCAAGGAAGGTGTAGGCTGGATATTAAGAAAAAGTTCTTCACGGAAAGAATAATAAACTACTGGAATAGTCTGCCCAGGGAGGTGGTAGAGTCACCATCTCTGGATGTGTTTAAAAAAAGACTGGACGTGGCACTTGATGCCATAGTCTAGTTGGAGTGTTAGGGTATGGGTTTGACTCGATCTTTGAGGTCTCTTCCAACCTATTTACTCTGTGATTCTGTGATTCTAAAGCCAGGACCTGTTGACTCACTCCACAGCCAACAGCATCAAGAGTGGTACTTCAATGTTGGGATGCCATGCATCCAGAACAGCCTTGCACACAATGAAAGGAAGGAAGGGAAACGTCTTTACCATGTTTGGGAGTGTAGGATGAGCTGAATAAAAGTATCTTAGATCACATGGAGACTTCCATGTCGAGGTTTGGGCCCCAGGAAAGACATCAATATATGCAGAACAAGCTCAGCAGAAAGAGAAGAAGGTGGTCATCCAAACTCACCATGGTACAAGTAATTGCTGTGTTGGCTGGACATTCCCACCAGAGATCTAGGCCAGCTCACAGATCTGCCCTGCCTCCTGAGGAACCTCCTTTGCCTTAGGAGAGGCAAAGTCCCTCCTGTCCAGCATCCCTTTTCCTAGGGACCACAGCCCTACACTGATATCGCACTTTAATTTTAACCTTCTTCCTCTTTCTCCTTACACACAGAGTTGCGTCAGCAACGGTGCCCCCAGCTCTCTCCAAAGTTCAGGAGAGCGCAGGTGAGGTGTGCGTACCCCGCGGTACGCCAGCAGGTGGAGACTGAATTAACGGTGGCCGAACGATACCGAGACTGCTGCAAACGCGGAGGGGACATAGGGCAGGTGAGCGCGGGCTTGCCGCACCCCCGCACCGCTCTGCCCTCGCCCGTCGCCGCTCACACACGGCACCTGCCGCGCTCGCCGCCGCTTCCTCTCGCCCCCTTCGGCAGCCGCGGGGCTGTGGCGGCGGCGTCCGGACCCCGCGGCGCAGAGCGGGACGCGGCCACGCCGCTCAGGCTCCTCCCTTCGCCCCGCACCGTAACCCGGGCCGGCTGCGGCAGCGGAAGGCGCTCGGCTCCTCGCCGCCGGCACCTGCCGCCCTGCCCGCCGCTCCTGCTCACGGCGCCCGGGGCTCCGCGTCTCGTCTCGGCGGGTGAGGCGAGGCCGGGCGGAGGAGGAGGCCCAGGCCATCCCGCCGCTCCTGCATCCCCCCGCCCGCGCTTTGTCCGCGGCAGCTGCCGCGGCGCCGCTCACACGGATGCGGTAAGCAGCCCTCGCTCGCCCTTCCCAGTGCGGGGAGCGCGGAACGCCGTCTCCCGCCGTCTCCCGCCGTCTCCGCCTCCATCCCGCTGCTCTGCGCCAGCGGCATCTGCGGGCAGAGGGCGAAAGGGGCTGGTACCCCTTCCGGAGCCGGGAAGCGGTGGGAGCCGGGGCCGGTACCAGCTCCCTCCGCTCCGCCGCCCCGGCCAGCGTCCCCGGGTGTCAGGTGCGGCGACCTGCGGAGGCCTGTCGGAAACAGCCCTCCCCCGGGCAGGGCGGAACTTCGGGCGGGACCGCGGCGGGGACAGGGAGCGGCTCGTGGTGCGTGGATGCAGCGAGGGCACCGCCGTGTCGCTGGCAACTGGGGGTGTGCGGGAAGGCGGGGGGGCAGCGAGCCCGGGCCGCGCAGGGCTGCTGACTCTGCTGTACGCAAAGAGGTGGTGACAGCCTGGTGGGAGCCGCATCCAGAATGTAGCGTGTTCCAGAGAGAAATCAAACTGATAACAATATTCTAGTTTTAAATGATTTCCATATACGTGTGAAAGATGATCGCTGGAATAGAAAATGAAAGAACGTAAAAAAGGCAGAAATTGTGCTCGCTGTGCAACTGTAACTCGCAGATAAGCTGTTTCTGCTCATGTACTTTGTTTCGTACCTGCGTCTTTCTGACCTCTGTAGGATCTAAGGTGTCCTTCCGAAGTGCGCTGAGGAATGTAATTCGCACCTCTCACACAGGCTGCTCTGTTTCAGAAGGGTGCTCAAAACTCTCTTCAGGGGGAATTTCTCTTGGTCTGGAATTATTTTATTTAATATACACGTGGTTGTGAATTATCCGAGAAATCACGGGCAGGGAAAAAACTCACCTTTTACTGAGAATGGGAAGTGGTGAGATTATGGGGTCTTGGATAGACTGTAGTTCCCAGGGAGTTCATTCCCCAGGTGAAGACCAGCTTTGAGAATGTTCTTTCTTCACAGAAATGGGCTTTCTCCTCATTGCATGCTAAAGTGAATGACCCTCCAGAGCTGTAGTTGGCCTTAGACCATGAGGTCCTAGAAAATAGAATGCAGATCCAGAACTTCATGAAATATTCCCAGGAGAATGGAGTCTATTATTAGACTTTATGTTATTGTTATTGTGGGTGCTGCTCAGGCAATATATTGTGTTACTCTGAAACAGCTTGATTTTCTGACATACTGAAAGCATTTCTGCTGGTATCTTGCATGTCTAAGCACTAAACATTTGAATAACTAAACCAAAGGCCAGTGTTGACAAGTCTGGAGTTTCACAGATCATAGAACACTGTAGGAATGTAGGAAGCATTCATCCCAAATTCTGCGTAATTCTGTAGGTACAAATTTCACAGTTGGTGTTGGGGGGATGTGTTATAGTATTTTAAATGGCTGAAAGAGCACAGGGGTTATTTGGCAACATTATCTTTGAAAAAAGGGTTCAGTGTTTTGATCAATCCTGCAATCATTTGTGTTACTTGGTACTGCTATGCAAATATTGTGTAGGCATTTCTCATGTGGTTTTCTTTATGTACATGAAGCATGCTCAAGGTCAGGTCTTAAGGCATTTTCTGGAAGGTAATCACAAGCTGAGGAAGAGTATAGCTCAAGGTGAAGGGTGTCATGAAATCTTCAGCTGCTGAGGGAATGGCAGATGTGCATGAAGACATTGAGCAGTTGTTGTATAAAACATATCTATTTGGTCTCTTCTTGCTGGACATGTATGAATAATGTTTTTTTCCATTCTTATCTGACTTCTGAAATTTTATTTCTGCATCAAAAGTTACATCTCCTGTTTGTGTTCTGAAAATTAGTTTGCTGCCATGCGAAGAGAGTTTTTGTCTATATTATTTTAATAAAATTAGAATATTTAGATTGGCATGCCAAAAAACATATTTTCTGGTCATAGTTTCCATCATAAATAGGAGTTTCAGTCCATAAAAGCGCATGGTTTTGCTTTTACAGTTCCCAAATGATCCATATGTAGTGTCTTAGTACTTCTGTTGCATAGAAATCCCTTTGATAAAAATCCAGTCTTTTCAATCTGGAGGATTGATGATACCTCTTGGTAATGCTGTGAGTCAGTCAGCTCCTCAGACACAACCCGTTGCCTACCACTTCCTACTGGCAGCTCTAGATGACTCACAGTTCAGCACACAACATACAGAATTACATTATGGAAGCTGTGGGCTCACTACATAATCAACGTAGGAAGTATCTTCCTCTTTTAGTATCTCTGAACCACTGTCAAAAGGCTTTCAGAGATACCTGTTGTTCTGTGGTGATACGGAATGGAGGTTGCATAGCCTGCAAAGATCAATGGGCTCGTCTTGAGGGGAAAAGCAAATAATTTGAAAATAAAGGTAGTCTGTGCATAGATTCACTGGGATGAATAGCCTATTGGCCTGCAAGCAAATAAAATGTTAATCACAAATCATGGTACTCAGCTTTGATATTCTGAATAATTCTGCTGACTGTCAAGCAGCCCTGTGAGCTGACAGTGTTACAGCCAGTGCTGCTATATTAAAACTTGTGCTTAGCATTGTCAATCTTAGCAAACTTACGTAAGTGAAATTAAATATTATAACTATTCAAGTAGGAAAAGCAGTCTAATGCACACAAAATTCTCCGTGTAGAGCCAGACAATCCTGTTGATTTTCCCATCTGCTCATAGCATGAGACATTCTGAATCATCTCGGCTAGGGCAGGAGGTCAAATATTTCATTATGAAATAAACTAACTGTATTATCTTAAGATAAGCATCATACTACAGAAACATGCCAGATTAAATGGTAGTTATTTGTACTGCTTGATCACACTTCATCCTGTAGGTAATATTACTATCCATTTAACTACTCTTTGCTTACTTAACCATTAGTGTACAAAACAGCTGGAATCCTTTGAACTAGATTTGAAGATGTGCTTCATTCTTTGTAGGCAACTTTATAGACTTCATATGAACTGTGAATTTTTATGTCAGAAATACCAAGTAAATGTAATTCTCCTTTATTTTCCCACCTATATTATGAGCCATAAGAAGTAAGACAGAGTAGGACTTTGTCATCAGATAGAAACAGAAATTGATTGGTGCAACCAGTTACTCACTGAATTAACAAGTGTCCTTATTAGAAGTTATGGAGTCTGAAATTGTTCAAAATGAAGCAGCAAATATTGTCAGAAAAATCATTACCTTTTATAGAAAGAATCAGAAAATTCTTAACCCTCCTAGCTCAGTGGAACCATGAGAGAAATAGGGCTACAGGCAGAAAAATCTGGGAAACTTAAGGCTTTGCAAGGAGTCATGCTTTCTTTGTTTCCTGGAGGTCTATGAAGTTGCAGGCCTCTATGCTGATTTTGGCCTCTCATTTGTTTCCCTTAGCAACACAGCTTCTTATTCTTTGTGGTGGAAGTTAGTTTTATCAGTGATGTTCTGTATTGTAGGTATCTCTTTTTTTTTTTCAGTATTTCAGTTGAATCATCAAAGACAAATTATGGAACAACAGCTATTTCTTTTGTTTCTGTCCGCTTCTGGGTTACCGTGCCCTGGTACACTAATTTTGATGGGGGATTGCTGTGATTTCCTAAAGGAAGGAAATGGCACTGTTTTTCTACACCACATCTAGAACATCCTTTTAGTGGGTCACTGGAAAGACACTGTTCTGTGTTGCATAAGTATATTTCACTGACTGCCTAAGAAGGCTACTACTTGAAATCCAAAACATTCTGCCACTAGTGATACTGTATCCATTATGTTAAAAATGCTTTTCTGCTGAAACTGTTGCCAAAGGAGAGAGGGGGAGGGGGATTGTGTTTTGGTTTGACGCAGGAAACCACAAGAGAAAGAACTGTCAGTTCACAATGCACATTTGAATGTTCAGTGTTTCCAGTACATTTTTCAGGACATCCTCTTAAAAGTCACTAATATTTTTGTAGACAGGGCACATTAATAAATCTGATAGTGAGACATCATCTGTGTATGCAGCTTAAATGCATAGGGTTATGCTACAGTAGCACAAACATACTAGATGTTGATTTCAAAACAGTCTGCATAAAAATGAATGATAGAATACTTGAAAGTCAGAAGTCCTCTCTGTGCTTTGAAGCAATAGGAAATCCTGTAGGTTCTGCATTCACATACTTTGTAGAGTGACAAAGTCAGATTCTTGCATGTGCCATGCTGGCTGTTATCTACATATTGCAGTGGTTTATCAGCCTTGGCAGACCCAGTTGTAATCTAATTTTATTCACACAGCTACTTTATACAGTAGTGTTCATATCTGTGCCAAAAGGAAAGCTATACCTAGAAAACAGCCATTGAATATCTAATGATATTCAAGGAACTACATTGATCAACTGCAGTAATCCAAATATTTGCCGAACAACTTTAAAAGTCTTCAAATAACTATTCTAACTTCTTTTTAACTTTGAGAAAACAGACCCTTTTGTCACCCACTTTTTCTTTAGATGAAAATAAAGCTTATTTTTGTGATGTAATATAGAGCACTAAGTGGCCTAACTATATAAGCAGGGCTTGGACTTGGTAGATCTGTGCATGGAGGATCTTCCCAACATGTGATTTCTCCCTCTCAGTACCCAAGCCAGCAAAGCTGCTACTGTCTATACACCACTGACACAGTTTGCAGTGAGACCTCTGGGCGGTGTGCTGGGATGTGGGTGGCACTGGTCCTTCACCAATGAACAAGAGGAAATAATCTTGACATGCTTCTAGGAGAGATAATTGTATAGCTGAGAAGGTGCCTCTGAGAGTTCATGGAGCATGGGAGGAGATCTTGGCAGTGCTGTTTAAATGAAGCCATGGAGCTAAGGACCAGTGTTAAACCATGAACTGTTACTGAGATGGGCTTTTCTAGAACCAAGCTTAGTAGCTTGAAAGGTGCAGGGTTTCAGGAAATGGCTCCTCACAGTGCCTCCTTTCATTGAAAGGCTATTCTGTTGGGGTTTGTTGATTATTTCATCTGCACAAGAGAATGATCTTGCCATGACATTCAGTGCTTTGTTGTCTTTTTTCCAGAAGAGACTACTTACTATACCAGCTGAATCACTTGCTGTGATTCTGAACTGTTGTTACAAAAAGCATGTTGACAGATGAACATGCTGATTCTTTTTGGAGAGAACCAACAGAAGGCAGTTTGCTATTTAGGCTGGTATTTAGCATATTTATATATCAAACCCAAGTGTGTCTATGAATTATTATGTGCTGTGCCAATACATGGCCTGGCATTTCAAAAAGAGCTGCATGAGGTAGATGTCTGTATTTCTAACCTATTTTTTACCAAATTAATGAGAACATCCACTTCAAAGTCCAGAAGTAGAAGTATCTTCTTCATTGGTGATTTATTGGCATGAAACAGTCTTCTACCTTCATCTGGCAAGTGCTGGTGCACCCTATTTAAAGTTTGCTGGGACAATTTAGTTCCATTATGGGTAATTAAAAGGTGTTATTTGTACTTGCTAATTTGGCTATTTTAATGAGAACTGACTTCTTTATGGCTTGAGCTGCATCTTTATTCTTGGATTGTGTAATCATCACACTTCCTAGTATAGTAAATTGAAGTATGACTGTGTTAGCTTCTCATGACAATATTAAAGTAAGCTTTTTCTTGCCATGGGATGGATGCAGAACAGTTCTCTCAAGAGTACGTAGAAAGTGAAACTATGCCACGTTTTAGCTTGTATATTTGCAGGTATTTCTAGATATACTGATCCCAATGGACTGATGTGACTGATTTTGGTGGGGAAAAAAAATAATCTGGGCATCATCCCACCAGATCTGGGCTTTACATCTCACCAAAATATCAAACAAAAGCATGCGAAGTTCTGAAATAATCCACTATTGCAAGTGTGCAAAGGATAAATCATTGCATAAATAGGCTCCTGTTATTCTTAACAGAACCTAATCTTTGAATAAAAAAGTGCTTTGGAAAATTTTACCAGTGGTCTCTTTAATACAGCTGTTTAGTAACATCAGAAGTAAAAATATTGACAAATTCCTTTGGAATTTAAAAATATGTTAGGAGGAGGAAACTAATGTTTCAAAGTAACTAATCTTGCAAAGTGAAAATTAGTAATTAGTTATTAAACTGATATGTATCAAAGTTAGTCTATTAGTTGTTTAAAAATCCAACAAGCTCATTCAAAAACCTCTTGTGAAGAACTGAAGAAGGAAAAGCAGCCTCCAGATGACTACAAGATGTTGAAATTCAGTCCTCCCACTACAGTCAACTACACTGTGAGCTCCAATTTGTGTCTGTGTCCTCTCCAGGAAGCTGAAGCACACAGCTCCTGCTGTGATGCCACAGTCATCGTGTGCAGCCTTGGACAGAGCCTGGTCCTGCTTGGCCTCAGTGACTTTGCTGGTACAGAGATCTCACACATTTGGGTTTTGTTAGTGAAGGACACTCCATATTAAACAGACATTTGAGTCTACCTTAGCAAGGCATGAAGACAGATACAAGCTCTTTCTGCACTGGCCGTTAGTTGGCTCCACTGAAGGCATTGCAAACACAAACTGTGTAGCTTAATATTATTAATACTGCCCTTGAGCTGGTAAGCCTTGCTGGGCAGCCATCACACCACAGTTACGTAGCTTGGAAGGTTGGCAGGGCTGTGTCTCTTGTTCTCTGAGCACAGGCAGGGTGGCTCATTTATCCACATACATCCATACTGGCAATTGTTTGAAACAGCAGCATGCTGGGGAATTCGTGATGAATTGTGATATCATACCTCTCAGAAAAGCATGAGAGTTTGTGCATGCATTCCCCAGATCTTTTCATACCATTTCTGTCTTATTAGCCTAATTCTAAGGTACTTGATATGTCTTGATATACTTATTCTGTCTTCATGTACTTTTCAAAGCCATTTATAATGCTGATTTTCTTACTTTGCCCTATTTTCTGTGGCTGAAGGGCTTTGATTTAATAAAGCTGGATTTTTCAAGGATTCAATCATAACATAATAAGATGGATCATATAGGAAAACAAATGCTTTTGAAGGAGGAAATGGGATTTGGTGAGAAGAGCTACTAGCAATGAAATCAAGAAGTTTCTTAACTCTTGAATGGGTATTAAATTATTATATTCTGCTAATGACTATCAGAAAACTCGTAATTAGAAAAAAACCTTGATTTGCATTAAAAATGTCTAGACAGTTCTTCTCAAACCAACATTACCTAAGTCCATCTAAATTAATTGGAATGCCTGAAATAGTAAAGCAGAAAAATACATCTTTACTCCTAGAATTTAGAGCACTTTAGTCTAATAGACTAAGACAGCTCCAAGCTAGTGTTGCTATTTATCCCCTGTGGTTGGAGTGTAGGTCACTGTATTAGCATAACTACTTTGTATATTTGAGTATAATTAGTTTCAGTTATACAGAGACGTTTCGTATTTGAACTTTTCTGTGCTCTTTTAAAGTGAAATATAAATTTATTTTCAGAAAATGAAGAGTCACTTCTCAGGACTGGGTAATTTTTGTAGGTGCTGTATAAGCTCTTAGGGTGCCTTTTCACAGCCAGTTTATATCAATCTAGGTCAGCAATGCCTCAGAAAGGGACTAGTCTGTTTTTCTAGGTTCATGGTTCTGTCTCCTCCTTTGCACTTTGATTTTGAGAAGGAAGTAGTTTAATTTTAAAAGTCCATTTAATTTTAATCTGGATCAGCTACAACTTGCCTTGAAGTCACTGGAGCCAACAAAGTGAGAGTACAAAGAAGTATGGTGAGGGTTAGGTGAGCCCCTTGGCAGTGTCATGCCCTTGAACCAACTGAAGGTGACTGTGAAGCTGTGCCATGAGGAACATTATGCACAGAGGCATTCCAGGTTGCTGGCAGACATGCCTGCTTTGCATTTTAATCATTCATTATTCTGCCACTGTGTCCACATATTCAGGATAATATACTGGAGTGCAGTCATAAGACAACTCTCGTTCTTTTTAGGTTTTTTTCTTAAGTTATAATGCCACCTGTAATAGCTAATATATTTGAGCCTAATTTGACATTTTTGTAAAAATTATACAAATTCATCTTACCATTTCTTCTTTATTTACAGTGTCTGGTTTTTAATGTGTTCCTGAAACTAAATTTAAAAAGTCTGTTTCCTCTTTTATTGGCAGCCATTCTTCTGCTAAGCTGTTGCACTGTGACTTGTCTTATGGTCTGTGCAGAGCTTCTTCAACCTTTCCAGGCTGAGACAATTTTGAGGAAGTGTGAGTTTCTGCTATTACCAGATGTCTCCTTTTTAAAATACCTGCTATTACACTTCTTTAAATTGTTACCATTAGTGCTTCTTTAAGTTAAAAATTCACTGAATTAACTTAAATCTATAACTTTAATATTTTTAGAGGAAACCAATTTGAGAGTAAAGTTTCAAGTTAAGGGTTCCGTGATGTCTCTCTGTGCCATTTCCAAAGAGATTTTGACTGGGGAATACCATAGGCTTCTTTAACAAAGACCTCTTTGGGAATACTGGCCCCCCAAACCAAAATAAACCAAACTACTAACTATTGGCTATCGTGTTTGCCATCTGCTGCACCAACTTTCTCTGCTTCCCTACCAGCTAGGCTCAAGTCTTCAAGGAACAGTAGCAGTTGAAAGAAGCATTTGATCCATATTTCATGTCCTCAGTAGGGAAGTATCTCAAGCCGTTTCCTCACCAGACTTTGGAGAACGTCTGTTAAGGGAGAAAGCTGTGAAAAGCACTTTTCTTGCTCAGAAGCTGCTAAGTGAAATAAGGAATTAAACATAAATGCATTTCTGCATCTTTACTTTTGAACAAAATTTTTTGTTCCACATTGAGTGGCTAGAATATTTTGCAGTTTACTCTGTATGGATGCATACTTTAAACTAAATCCAGCCTTCCATTCAGCTATCGATGTCCCAGTTGCTTCTAGGCAAAATAAAAACACCACAAGTAATGGATAAAAGAATTAGTAAATAGTTTCAAAATAAATGCTATTTTTTTTCCTGGTTTGGTTTTTGGTTTCTCTTGAGCTCCACAGATCATACACAGAGTTTCTCACTAAAAATTTAATTTCTGCTTAGAATCTGGGATGCACGGGCAGAAGACTAACATGAGCTCTGCACTGGCCAAGATTTTAGCCCTCTCCTTTCACACTCTGTGACATCTACAGTGCTTCAGCTGAAGAAAGGCTTCAGGTGGAACTAGATGTGAAGCAGAATGTTTCTTGGAGAAGGCTAAAGCAAAAATATTTCATTACTGTCATTCCATAGGGCCTTTCTACAGTTTGTGAAAAGGTAACGAATAGGCTCTCCTGCCAAGCTGATCATTTACACCAGACCTCCATGCATATAAAATTAAATTGTTTAGAGAACTGTTTCCAGCTAAGGTTGCTTTCTTGGATGTATAAGCTAGGGTCCGTCTTTGTGGTACTAATTGCGCAAGCAGCTTGAATACCTTAATTTCCAAAAAGCGGGCCTTGAAATTGAATTCACAGATCTGTGCCATACCTTATGATGAGAATAGCAATCTTGAAAATGGAAAACATTGGTCTAAAGCCAAGCAAGAATATATTCATTGAGATTGGGAGGTCATACATAAAAGAGGAGTAAGATTGATTCAGTAAGGTGGAATGAATATACCCATAAGGGATTTTGCAAAGAAAACGAGATGATTCTGACTATTTTGAAGAAAGAGTATTACTTAAATGAATTTAATGTCTCCTGTAATATTTGCACTAATGGTTAAAATTAAGAACTGATCTATTAGATACTGTTAGTTTTGGAAAAAAAATGAGGAAGATACAAATACAAAAATCAATACTTGAGAAATGCAGTCAGATAAAAACACATTAGAGTTGTTTTTCTCTAACCCAGAATCCTCTGGCCTCTAGAGAGAAGTGTGCTGAGAAAATACCTTCGCTGAACCCGCTCTGTGCTTTTGCAAAAAGCATATTTATTGCGACGTATAAAGTGTCTTTGATTTTTCAGGATCAAATCTGTTTAGATTGAGTGCACAGAAGGGAAAAAACACATTAGAAACTTAAATTTCACATTTCCTGTGTAATTTAAATAATTCATTCCTCTTTCAGTGTTGGGTTTTTTGGGGTTTCAGTTTAGTTTTGGTTTGGGTTTTTTTGTGATGGCCACAGTATCTAAATACTTAGTTTGTTCAAAGCTGTGCAAGGAGCAAATGTTATCACTTGACTCATCAGAGATCATTTTATTTGAGTGCTTTTGAAGTCAGCAAGCTGTGCAGGTGGAACACATGGTGCTTGAAGTATTTTCTTGGCTTTATATTACTGATACAAGTTTGTGTATGAAGTTTTATTTATAATTATAGGCTTAGCAGGAAATAAAGATGCCAGATTCACACTGTTGTAAATATATTTGTCAAAACATATGCTCAAGGAAGCACAGACTCTGTGATTAATCCTAAAACTTCTGAGTTTTTCACTTAATGCTTGAAAGTTGTGGGGTTTTTAAGTTGCTATAAAAATTGTAAAAATAATTTTTCATGTCGTGTTCAAATCCACTGTAATAACATTAGTACAGATCAGATAGTCCACAAGTGCACTGAAAGCCCTCATGTGTTCCCAATTTAAATTCTAGATTCCTGGTAAATTTAAAATTATTATTAAATATGGAAGTACTGTGTCACCAATGTAATGAGTGAATGCTGGCATGCAAACTTATGTGACGTTTGAATTTATTTCTAGTCTGAATGACTCGTCTTGTTTTTTCCAGCACATGACCACCATCAACATATCTGTATTCAAGTTTCCCTTGGGCTATTAAGTCCTGAGAGATCTGGTTGCAAATATTGAACACTGGATTGATACTGCCCTTTTCAGTCAAATGGAGACTTTGGAGGGAAAGAGCAATCTCCTTGGTTTTCAGGGAGATAACAACGCAGAACAACCATTCACTGTCAGCTCATTGGTACGTATTACAAAGAAGTGCTTCAGTGGCTGAGCAACTTCTCTTTCCACTAGGAAACAGTTCAAGACAGCTGTCTAGCAGTGTTGGCTGTCAGCTCCATGGGTCTCTTTCTGCATGCTGCCAGTTCCTCCCGTATTCTTCCTGATGGTTTTGTTGGAATTTATTTTATTTCTGTATGCATGGTTTATGCGGTTTCAGCACTTATGTTTTCAAGAAGCTGAAATGAATATTTTGAATAGAATGAGTAAAAACTTTCATCAAAGTAAGAGGAAACAACTTGGAGTAGCCAATTATTTAGCAATTTGAAAGGAAGATAATGACCGTAATAAGAAGCTATGCTTCTTCACTAGTTAATTCTAACTTCTTAGGCTTTAACTGCCTCATTTAAAACTGGAAATGAAGATTTGAAGTGAACTGTTGACTGACCAGGGGAACTTACTGCTCTTTGTTACATGAACTCTCCTGAGCAGTCAAACCCTATACATCATGTAATAGCAGTCTGAGTATTCAGGACCTCCATCAAATTACTTCAATAATTTAAGACAGAATCTTGTAGAATTCATGTGTGGAGGATTCTAAAGACAACACACTTTATCTTGTCTTCAGTAATTTCTGCAATTTTTTTTCTACGAGGGTTTTCCTAACTTTGTCCTTTCTTTAAGGGGAGGGGATAAGAGCACTTTTTATTTTTCATTATGATAACAATTTACTTGCACCTGAGAAACACGTTAGAATGTTTCAACTGTGGCTAGTGGTGGAGAAACCAATGCCTATTTTGAGCAAAAAATAGCTGAAGATTTCCCTTGAGTTTCTTGACTGAGACTGCTTACTGAAAGTGAAACAGAGAATTCTCTTTGCTAACCAGTCCTTTTTTGTTTGTTTGTTTTTGGGGGGTTTTTTTCAGAAAAAGTTAGTAGCTATTCCTGACCACACAGACATCTCTGTGGCTCCAGAAGAGAGAGTACGTGCCTTAAGCAAACTTGGCAGCAATATCACAATCAATGAAGATATCACTCCACGCCGTTACTTCAGATCTGGAGTAGAGATGGAGCGAATGGCATCAGTGTATATGGAGGAGGGAAACCTGGAGAATGCTTTTGTTTTTTATAATAAGTTCATAACGTAAGAAACCAACATCTTATAATTTTGAGTAAATTGAAATGGAGAGATGCAGTGAAAACACCTTTAGATAAGGAGAAAATTGTTCCATGAGTTCTTGAAGAATAGCTTTGTCCTCTGGAGATCTTTATGCTAAGGCTTTGTTACAATTGCATCTCACCTGTTTTTATGGTAGTCCTATCCATCTGTTAACTGACAGGCATGAATCAGCCTAATCTAAAGAGGTTTGAGTTTACTGTGCCAGGCCATACTGTGAGTACTGTTGCCCTCATATTATTCTGTATGTCAGCCTGTTGGTTAAATTCAGCATCTGACTTAAAAAGCAGTGTTTAGATAAGATTTCTGAGGCTTTAGTAGTTATGCCCTATGAGCATCTGCTGATTACTTGAAGATGGTAGTATTGCACAGCACCTAAAAAACATGAAAGTTAATGTCTTTTTTCTTCTTCTTTTTTTTTTTTTTTTTACTTTTCTTCTGCAAAAGGATTAAGTATAATGTATTGTTTCTTACAGGAATAGCTGCATGTATGTTCATTGTATGATTAATCTCCCCACCCCAAAAGAGTGAATATGGCCAGCTTTCATTACAACTCTCAAAATACACAGCTGAAAAAATATATTGCTGGCAGATGTAAATATTTAATCTGGGTATTTTTGCTGTAGGATTGATTGGTTTGTTTTATTACTTCTGGAAAGGTTTTTTAATGTGTATTCTAAAATTTCTATAGTATGAGACATCCTTCCTCCTTCCTTATTTTCCCCATACTCTGAAAACTAGACCAAACCTTTCTTATCCCCCTTGATTTTAAATGTATATATCTCTATAAAAAGAGGATCTGGAGGTGAACATTGTGCATCTTGCTGAAAGAATGACAGCAGATGTGTTTTCCAAACTCTTTGCATCTGAGTGTTGCCATAATTTGTCTGTTGGGTAGGTTAATAATACTGCAGTTAGCTGTGCAGCTTGGTCTGGTAATAATAACTGCTTTAATGGTAGTCAGTGCAGCATTCGTGACTTCCATTTAAGATTCAGCATTTTGGCTAAGGACAGATAAAGAGAGTAGAAATAGTATTAACCTTGACTAGAGTAGAGAGTGCTTTTGATGGATATTCTTGTGCTGCTTGCTATTTAGTCCTTTTTTATAACCCAACCCACTACTGATGAAAACCAAAATATATATCAGATGTGAATAAATAATCTGCCCTTACCCTATGTGTCCTATGCAGGTCCATAAAATAATGTGTTATTTTAAACATGTATAGAAACCTGCTCCAAGTCATCTGGAATTCAGTGTTTAAGAACTATGTGAAACTTCTTTTTCTGCTAACATAAAAACTATTATGGATATTTCTCTGACTTCTGAGGCAAACACACATGCTTTTAATTTTCTAGGTTATTTGTAGAAAAGCTGCCCGCTCACCGAGACTATCACCAATGTGCAGTACCAGAAAAACAAGATATTATTAAGGTAGGGTTATGGTTTCCTGGCATTTAAGATATGTTTTGTGCAGTCCTTTCCCAGCATTCCTTTTCCCCCAGTGCACACATGGCAGCCAGTGCAGCTTGAATTTCTCATATCTTTCTCCACTAAGTCGTTTGTGTTTTATTTTGGTTCAATTAGTTGATTATTACTGAAAATTAATTATTGATCTAAAAGATAAATGTGAATGGGCCCTGAAAAGGTTGGTTGGCTGTTGGAAACTCAGTACAGTACATCTATTTCTGAACGTTTACACATTCTAAATACACTATTTTAACAGTACTTAGTTTGATTCTGGTCCCAATTATGTGAATGGATAATGGTCCAAGATGATAATTGCAAATAGAGGGAGAGATGTGTGGCATTACTGGTGTCTGCACAGTATTTGCTTACTCTGCTAAATAAACAAAGTATATTTTTGCTTTCTTTATTACCAAACACATACTTACTTGGGTTTTACCAGATCTTTTTTTCTCCATTTGTATACAAAATAGTTTTACTTTGAGTTTTTTCCCCTCCAGAAAATAAATTTCAAATATAGCTTTATACTGAGATTAAAAGAGCTGGAATTGCCCAGTGAGAATTGTTAGAAGGAGCACAGGTATTTCTTGTTTCATGCTCCCATATTTGCATGCTTTCTCTACTGTTAAAGCTAAATGTTATATTCAAAATCAAAACATTTCATGCCAAAGTTTCGACTGTGGGCCACAATCTGGGGAAAACACCCCTGTCAAGAAAGGGCATCTAACATACCTCCTCCTCACTCACTAGGATTAACCACATGATCTCTTTCCCTCCCTTGCCTACAGCCTCTGAATTATTTTGTAGTAGCCTTCACATAAGTAGAAAACATTGGGCATTGGTTTTGTTTTACAAACAGTATTGTTTTGTCTGCCAGAGCTGTCACAAAATAGGTATGAATTCAAAGAAACCTTGTTTTCCCCCACCTGGAAACAGGCATATTCAGGTATATTTGTGGCTGGGAAGTCAATGCAATGATCCTACCAGAAGCATTGAAAGTTGGCCTTAGCTTTTTTTATAAATTACACCTGTAAGGAAAACATTGGTCACCACACACCTATTAAACAAAACAGAGATAACAATTGCTAGTAAAAAGGCTAATCTTTCCTTGAGATAAAAAGTAGCCGTGTCACACCTTTCATTAATATAAACTAATATCCCTTTATTGAAATCACTGTACTATAGAAGTTTCATACGATTTAGTGTGTGGTTCCTGCTTTTTTTTTTCCCCCTGGGAGGGAAAAAACAGGGTTTTTTTAAATACTTTGTACTTTTTAAAATCTTTATTACAGCTGAGTTTGTTTTCCAGATGGTTCTTTTAAAAAGTAAAAAGTAAATTTATCTATCTTTTTACCTCATCCCACCCCAAAGAAATTGAAGGAGGTTGCATTTCCACGGACAGATGAATTGAAAAGAGATCTTTTAAAAAAATACAACTTAGAATATCAAGAATACATGCAAAAAAAGGTAAGTTATTAAGCAATTGTTGGCATAAATATTTTTCTGTCATATAAAACTTAAAAATTAAGCAGCAAAATGCCAGGTCTACAAGATCTTAATAATTTTCTTTAGAATCAGCTGGTCATTTGAAAATAAGTAATGCAAGTGTGTGCTAGGAAGTATGTGTGCTGTGATATGTGCTTAATAACTGTCTACAAATTACTGAATAGGTCTTTAGTACACTCTGATTCTGTTTTATAAAGAGGATTCAGATGATATTTGCACCAGTACGTAGAAAAAGTCCCTTGGCTCCAAATGTGTTCAAGTTTGAATTGAGTATTTAAGTAACTGTAAATACCTGCATTGTGTGTACGGAAGTCACTGAAAACAGGATTTATAGTTTAAAAACTTATCTTGGAAAGAGTGTCCAATAAAACACATATTTTTCTTTCCCTCCCTTAAATACTTGTTATCTTTTCCATACTAACTTTGGAGATATAGTTGTATTTTCTAGTTCAGCAAGTAAGTTCCAAAAGACTTAATTTTTAATGACAGGATTTATTAAGATTGTTTCTTTTCTTTCATTTTTGTAACCTTTTTAGTGTTCTGAGATTGCCATCATATTGCTTATGTTTCAGAACAAGTGTAACACTGAAATTCTGAAGAAGTTAGAGCATCAAAAGCTAATAGAGGCAGAGAAGAAGCGAATTGCACATATGCGGCAACAGCAGCTTGAATCAGAACAGTTTCAGTTCTTTGAGGATCAGCTTAAGAAGCAAGAACTGGCTCGAGATCAGAAAATCAAAGAGAGTGTGGCTGTGTCTGAACAGATAGATGGAAGTATGTTGTCCTGTGTTTCTGGAACGGAGAACAGTTCCTTATCTACTGCACTGCTTGAGAAAAAAGAGAGGAGTGGCACATCTGGCTGTGCTGGACATTCACCCCCAGTAAACCGTGTCTTAAAGCCAGCAGCTACTTTAAGTGCTGTTCAGAGTAAGTGCAGGGATTTCTTTTATTCCTCTATTTTATTCTGTCCACCTGCATATGTATTTATTCATTTTGAGTATTTCCATAGTGAAATAAGGATAGATTAGTGTACACACAATAGTTCTGTATAGTTTCTTCATTTTAAGAGAGATCAGTTACAGTTTCATGTTTTCCATTTCAGTACCAGTAGGTGGATCTAGAGATTGAGACTTAGCGTTCCTCTGGAATTAAGTCTGAATCTTGACTGTGAAGTTCAAGGGAACGGAAGCAGAACCTGCAGTGGTTCACCATGGAAAGCTATGGTCTGGAAGATGGTATCAGTTCACTGTCACCTCAGTTACTGAGCATATTTTATGGCCTGGCCACTTCAGTTTAGATGTGCTTGTGCATAATAAGATTTATTCTTATTAGAAATCTATGATGTGGTATCATTCCCTCGCTTATAAGAAGATAATATACTTTGTATATTTCCTTATTTTAGGGATCTTCACTGCGTAAGCTGTAAATACCTTTTTATCTCTCTTTTTCCTCTCTTTTTTGTTTATTATTCTTGTTTAGCTCAATTGGCCGAAGCACTGAGAGGTGTCATTTTGCCCAGGGATCTGTGTCACAGATTTCTGCTGCTAGCAGAGGCAAATACAGTAAGAGGAATAGAGACATGTGGAATTCTCTGTGGAAAACTGGTACAGTTTAACCCTCACATTTGTATGGGGAAAATATATTTGATTGTACTGTATTATCCTATGATATATTGATTCCAGATCTAAATGATGAGTCTTTAATGTGATGAACTTCATACTATAACCTGAGTGATCACTTCAGCATTGTGGGCTTGCTTCATTGGGGAAACATCTGATCAAAGTACACTGCTGCTCTTATAAAATGTAGAGAGTTTTTCAGCATGCTGTACAACACAGGCTTTTTCGAGTACTTTCCCTGGCATTCATCTAAGGTAAGTGAGATTTAGTTACAGGACAATGAAATATAAAGACTGCTAGAATCCACTGGAGTCATCAAATTCATAATGGCACAACAAAAAAGAAGAAAATCCCACAACAAGCTGTGGGACATCTGATTTTCAGGCTGTTTTTTTCCCTTTGACCTAGATAACACTTAATGTCCTTTGAGAGCTGGGAAAGGTGTCATGGCTGATGCTGGCATACAAAGAATTTTAAAGATGATTCCAAGTGTATTTGAATTGTATGAAGAGAAAGATTTGTAACAGTAGTCTTGTTCCAAGTTTCACAGAAAATAATTAATGTTTTCTTAAACCTCTGTTATATGTTTTTAATTATTTTAAAGGACAATCTTTTCGTACTCTCACAGAACATGTCAGTACAACCATCTCATATTGTGACTAATACTACCCTGTATGCTTTTATAATAAAATGCTAAGGCATGTTTTCAGCTGCAGTATGGCAGTACAGCTGCACTGGAATCAGTGGAGCTACACTGTTTTGTTTTAGCTGATAGGCTGACATCTTTCAGATTCTGATTCAACATTTATTCATTAGTTAGTTTGTTCTACTCTAAGTCAATGTTTGTTTTACAGACACATAATGAATTTACTATTACACATGTAATAGTGCCAAAACAAACTGCAGGACCAGACTACTGTGACATGGAGAACGTGGAAGAATTATTTGGTATTCAGGATCAGTATGATCTCCTCACTTTGGGTTGGATCCATGTATGTATGACTCATAAATTCTAGCTTTTCTATATTTCCTCTACATTCTATGTGAAAAAAACCCTAGAAATAAACTAAAGAAACAACTTGAATAATCTAAATTAATTTGCTTACTTATTTCTAATTGTAGTCATGTACATAAGCACTAATGTTCTCCACAGAGTATTTCTTAATGCAATTGAGGCATCCTTTTGCCAGTGCAACTTCTGTTTATGTTGACCTAGGGGTATTTTATTACTTTCTAATGCCATAATCAAAAGTTGGGGAGGGGAGGTATTCTGTTGTTGAAACTTTATATTAATTTCGCTCTTAGGGGTTTTGGGCAAATCTTAGGGATTTTTTTTTTTATCTTGTGCTTCTTCATTCTACCTTTTCCCCCCATGATCGGAAAACTGCTTACATATCTGATTGTGAATGTGCTTCCATTTTGAAAAGCTACCCTAACAACATAGAATTTAGGTTAATAAGAACTTAAGAAACCAACCTGGGGAAGCACTGATGCTTTCACTTGTTACAAATTATTGTTCCTTCTTGAATTTATGTTGACCTTGATCTGTAAGACATATTTAATGATTTGAGTTTTTCCTTTCTTTTTGTAGACACATCCAACACAAACTGCATTCTTATCCAGTGTTGATCTTCATACTCATTGTTCTTATCAGCTAATGTTGCCAGAAGCCATTGCAATTGTTTGTTCACCAAAGCATAATGAGTGAGTTCTGATTAATTTTTTTTAAGTAATATGTACATATTTTTTTCTGCTCCTTCTCTTGAAATTTGATTAAATGCAAAGAATACATGTCAACTCAGGCAAAGGGCATAAATATTGTGTTGTGACTTTTTCTTTATGTCGCTCAGACTTGCATTTCAGTCAGTCTCTATGAAACAGCGTTGTTTCTGGTTTCTCTCTCCTTCTCCCTTCTCAGGCCTAGGTTTTAAATTTCAGGGTTTTTTATATTCTGCTCAACGAAGTAGTAATGACAGGAACTATTATTTTGGAGTCCTCATTGCCAGTGTCTTACCACAGATTTTGTCTTCATTTTGTCTGATTGAGGAAGTGGAGGGAGATTAAGTGTATTTCTCTAGAATTATATAAAAATTATGGTTTACAAAGCAGAAGGACAAAGATCACTTGTTTGATAATAAAAATCTATTTTTCTATTTCATAAATTACAAATAACATGTATCTGGAAAAAAAATCTGGACTGCGTACATGTTAATGTGAAGGTTTGTAATGGAAAAGGTTTCCCAGAGAGGGTGTGAACTTCTCATGCTTGGAGATATTCAAAACCTGACTGGACATGGTTCTATCAACCTGCTCAAAGTGATTTTGCCAGGGGAGTTGGACAAGACAATCTTCAGAGATTCCTTCCAACCTCATCAATTTTGGGGTTCTCCTTTGGTGTGCTTGGCATTTCAAGGCACCAGTGCTAACTTCATTGTTCAGACTGTGCATTTCTTCAACCTTTCTTTTTGGCCTTCTGCCTCTGTAGATGACTTCAATGAATCCTGTCCTGGATGCCTAACTTCCTATATGGGCCATTCAGGTAGCAGAGCTGTGAATACAGATTGAATAGCAAATGCACAAGCACTAGGCTCTGTATACCTTTTCAAATTTCTGATCTTCCAAACTTTTTTCATAATTTGTGCTGATAACCCTGTAACCAGCTCTAACCTGTAACATTTATTGTGGGCTGCTGTCTGTCAGTTAATAGGCATCAATCTTTTTTACAGAAGGGTGGGTTTTCTATTCAATACAAAAAGTGTTAGATCACACATGTGCAGCAGTGCATTTTCTAATGCTTTGTATTATGTGAGTACCTAAAAGAGTAATGACCACTAGTCATTTAGTGGTCAAGCTAGCCTTTAGCTAGCTTAAAGGCTGTTCTCTTTTAAGTTGCCCTGGGTAAAATGTAATCCAGAACACTTAAGTTTCTGGTTTGTATCTGTTCCTGTATGGACTAAGTTTAACCCTCAGTAGGTTAACCTGTCTAATGGGCATAGTACCAGTACTACGATTCTTGTTCTCCCCTTCTCCTCATCATCTCTTCTTTTCTAGAAATACAACTCCTCTTGATTTTAATATACCTTTAAAAACCCACCACAGCCTGGGCTTCTGCGTATCAAAGGTCACCAAGTGCCATTCTGTTGTCCTTCTCTTAAACTAAGCCATTTGCATGTGAAACCTTGGATGTGTATTATGGGAGCAGTCTGTAACAGGAGTTTCTTGGTTTGCTTTCCAGCACTGGCATATTCAGACTTACTAATGCTGGCATGCTAGAAGTGTCTGCTTGTAAAAAGAAGGGATTCCATCCACATACAAAAGACCCAAGGTTATTTAATGTAAGTATATAATACAACACACAAGTTCTTGCCCATGGTTCTGCTGCAAACAGAAATCACAAGTGCTTTAGATTAGATTTCTTAATATTTTTGCCCCTGTTTTAATTTTTCACTTCTCTTAGTTGACTGACTAAGGTAGACAGCAGGAGACTTCTTAAGCAGTCAATAGCAGCCATGAAATGAGTGTTAGATGTTGCTATCTATTCAAATGGTGGCTAACCACAGGCAGTTACCATCAGTCAACACTCTTACCTATTTTCTTAAGGAGCAAAAGACACATTTTGAAATGGGAGTTATTCCTGAGCCGTTCAGTTTTTAAACAAAGAATCAGTTTACTTCATCTCTCCAACTTTAGTGTCCCAATAGAACATCCCAGCTGCAAAAAAGTACAGCTATGAGTAGGTCAAGCCCTGTTTCTTTCATTGCCCATAATTTTCCCTTGGTTATCATATCTTTTGATATTTTAATAGCATAGTAAGCTGTATGTATGGCTGAACAGTAGAGTCAGTCAGAGTTGTCTTCCAGATAACAGTGACATTTCTGATAAGTCTTTATCTTTGAATAATTAAGGATTAAGTGTTTTTTAATGGGCCTTACTTTAAACATAGAAGCATCTTGTATAGGTCAAAATAAAGTGATCAAATACAGAGAAGTAAGGCTGAGATATTGGAAATTACTTTGCTGTCAGGCTTTCTGTATTAGTCCTCAAAAGGAGAGGCCAGGGTTCTTCGTTTTGTCCTGTTCTTTTTTTGTTGATTGCAGGGATAATGAGAAGGTAATCCAACTTTGAAAAATGTTGAGGATTTTTGTTCCAAGTGGGCCCTTTTCAGTGGTCCTTCACAGACTTAGTTCATGAATGAAGTTACTGGCAATTTTACTGAAACTGATTTCTGAGAGTAATGGGTTGACTTCTTCTGCAGCCATGTACCCATGTGGTCGGGAAAGACATAAAGATAGTTGTGCTGGATCTGAGGTGATACAGATGGACGAAAATTAACGTCATCCTACAAAAAGCCAAAACAGAAAAATGGATTCCTTTTTTCCTACATTTTCAGAAATTACTTTTATATTTATACATTTTAGATTGAATGGTTTGATATTTATTGCTCTAGTCTGTTTTGGAGTTATTTTGTTGCTCTGTCAAGATGGAGTTCAGTGGCATTACCCCTGAATCTGTAAACAAATCTCACCTAAAAAACACAATAAAATAAACTTCAAACAACAGTAACTGTGTTGAAATAAAAAGTGATTCTTTTATCACGTGTTGGAATTAATTTTCTTCTGAGAATTAGAGGTTTTTAACAGTGGTTGGCTTTTCGTGACTTCCAGCCTTGTGACATCTCTTCACTGCTTCAGTGAATCTATGTTATATGTAGTAAAGGCAAATACACCCGTTTGGGTGATTTTTATATTTTTCATCCTTTTTCCCCCTTCCAACTTCGTATATCTCAAGTTTTAGCTAATGGAAAACACTTAGGAAAACACAAATTCTTTACCTGAGAGCTGACCCTCATCCCATCGGAGTCCTTTGGAGAAATATGTCTTCCCCAGCAATCTTGCAGTAGAAACTTTAAAGGAAAGACACTTCTTATCCCGAAAAAGATTTCCTGGATCTATCTAGGGTTAAATAAAGGGATCTAGACAGAGTTAGAAGGAAGAACCATACAAAGTTATTTGCTTTTACAGCTTTTTATTTAGTAACTGTTCCAAGAACTTAGATGACCTATATTTTAAATAATAAAGTTAGTACAAAGAGGTTTGCAACATGTGCTAATAATCAGAAGCTGGGCACGTTCTGGAACCCCAGGGTTATGCAGACACGGTAAATAACGGTTGCTGTTGCAAAGAGCTTACACTTCTAAAGATAACAGGTAAGTGAGATAAACTACTGAGTTTAAAGAGGAAAATAGGGTAACAAAAATAAATAGCATCCTTTATCCTGAACTCTAATGAATACAGAGTGCAGCAAGTTCCTTAGAAGCGACCTTTTCCAAATCTGTCTCGGTGAATTATTTATTCATATATGTATACTTTTCAGACAGTATTACTGACTTCAGCTTCTATGTATATGCTTCTAGCTGACTATCAGTTTTGATGTATTTAAGATTATTAATGGAATCAGAAAAAGCACAGGAAAATGAAAATTGTCTAAATTATTATAGTTACTTTGATTACGTTACTCATCCTCCC
>VXBA01003006.1:133688-251123 GCA_013399895.1 Serilophus lunatus | reverse complement strand
AAAAAAAAAAAGTTCTGAAGAGAAAGTGTATTAAGCCAGCTTAATTACTCTTTAGATCTTGGTAGGAATCACAACATAAAAATAATAGGCTGCACTCATCCTGAGGGCATATGATAGAAAAGTCATATGTTCAACCTAATATTAGTGTTTAGATATGCTCCCAAAGGAAAAGGTTTTGTTTCTTCAAAGAAAACACAGAAATGTAGTACACATTGTACACTTCTGGGCCAGGTCCATTAAGAAATTAGCTTTTGCAGCATGACAGCTGTGAATTAAGAAGTGATATGGAGAGATATTATTTCTGGTTAGAGCAGATGCAAAGCAGAGATGCTATGCTCCTCTGGTACTGCCCAGAATTTCAGAAAAAAATCACAACAGATTCGGTTTGCAGATTAAAATGTTTTCTAAGGCTAAATTTGGAGAACGTGGGGCCTGATAGATGAGCATTTTCTGGCACTGACGTAATTGATCTAGAGGTACCACCTTTTCCATTAAGCCCAGTACACTGTAGTAACAAATTCATGTCACAAGATGGAGCTTCAAACCAGCTGCAATGGCATCTCCACAGATGCACGGCTTAGCTTTTGGTTTTGTTATTGTTTTTTAAATAGGAGCAGCAATTTCATAGCATAATTAAAATTTATTAAAAAAATACACAGTATCAAATTAATTAGATCAATTACGATGAAGAATTTATGGAATGAAACTATAAGACTATTTTCTGGAATACATTCACACTATGGAGACTTATAAAGATAGAGCAATTTAAAAGCATTTGCGGTGAACAATGGATGGGCCAGCTTCATCATATTCTTGTTTGCTGATCCACATCTGCTGGAAAGTAGACAAGGAAGCAAGAATAGAACCTCCAATCCAAACTGAGTACTTGCGTTCAGGAGGAGCAATGATCTGTTTAAGAAATAAGAGCTTTAATTACAATTGTCTACTGTGAATAAAAAACATTTTTTAACTACAAAAATATTAAAACAGTGACACGTGATATCAACGAAAACACTGCATATATGTGCTGTTGTCATCCCTGGCATTATAACTAGCCATTGCTGCGAGCAGTAAAGTCAAAAATTTGTTACATGTGTTTATATCCTCAATTTCTCTTCCTGAGTCAGCCTCCCCAGTAACCCCTATCCCTAGTGTACGTGTGTATTCACGGCCTTATATGAGAAATGGGGAGACAGTTGCTCTGGAAACAAATAGTCCTAGTCCAGGAGGACTTGGAAAAACAACAAGGAAGATTGGTTTTTCAGAGTCTCCCTTTCTGAACTAGTAGGCCAAGAACAAAACTAGCAATTCCTCTCTCCTATGTCCATCAGACAAAAAGGGCTAAAGAATCTCACATACAGCTCCAGAAGAAAACTTATGCTGCTGGGCTCACACTACTCTTTGGCCATTTTAGTTCAGGGCAGTGACAAAATACAACACGAACAAAGAAATGGGAGAAGGCTCTCTTCTTCCAGCTCCAAAGTTACCAGGTGGTGATTATTTGCCCGACCATACACAAGTAATTCAAAATATGTTAAAAGCACTTACTTAGTAAAGTGTCACTATGTTTTGCTAGATCTTTAATGACTTTGTAAATGCCAGCTTAACATCTACAAGTGATTGCACCCTACATACCTTGATCTTCATAGTGCTAGGAGCCAGAGCAGTTATTTCCTTCTGCATCCTGTCTGCAATACCAGGGTACATTGTAGTGCCTCCAGACAGCACATTGTTGGCATAAAGATCCTTCCTGATGTCTATGTCACATTTCATGATGCTATTGTAAGTGGTTTCATGAATGCCGGCAGACTCCATGCCTGGGGAAGGTACAGAAGAACACTGAGGAAGCAGCTCCATACAGAGACTTCAAATTTTTAATAACATGAACTTTAGTGTCTCTTTGCCAAAGCTCTGAAATCTGATGTCCTCCAATCTTGAGAGTAATTCTGCAGTTGCCTAAATAATTTGCTTAAGAGTTCCTTGGTGTACAGCCCTCCTCTCCCACTTACACATGCAACTCCTTCTTAAAAAGAAAGCTGCGGGTGGAGTACAGTAAAGTTTCCACTAGGCTTTTGCAGGCAATCTCAATTGTCCTAAGAATTCCTTATATGGTCTTGGAATAATTTGTTTTCTTTTTTCTTTGTTTTTCTTTTTAAATTAAGTTAGCTTAGGCACAAAACAGTAAAAATATGTCCTAATACCTCGAGGTATGCAACTACTTTATTTCTGAGCTGAAATTCTGCCGATTGGCAGAACTGACACTGGATTTCTGTGTGACCTAATTGCAAATCTGCCTTCATGGATGTTGATTAGCGTGGCATATGTAGTAGTATTCTGAAAGATTATTTTATAATGGGTGCTAGGACATATGTGTATAGGTCTGAGCAAGTTAGTAATGAACACAATCGAAAGAAAATAGGGACTTAATATTTATGTGCGGTTTCCCAAGGCAGAACAGTCATTCAGCCTACCAATGAAAGATGGCTGGAAGAGGGTCTCTGGGCAACGGAAGCGTTCATTTCCAATGGTGATCACCTGACCATCAGGAAGCTCATAACTTTTTTCTAGAGAGGAGGATGATGCAGCAGTGGCCATCTCATTTTCAAAGTCCAGGGCCACATAACACAGCTTCTCCTTGATGTCACGGACAATTTCACGCTCCGCTGTCAAGAGGATTCAGTCTTTAGAATAACATTCAGGAAAGACCCACACATGTTGTCAGGTTGTCCCCTTTCATCCTCCAACACCCTCCCCATATTTTAAACAAATCCTTTGCTAGTCTGGCAAGGGGCTTTCATGTTGGAATCCTTCTCATGCCTATTTAACTTCAGAACCACCTTTAGTCCTTCCAAAGCCAGTAGAAACCTTGCATGTTAAAAACTCTCCTTCTCAGCCAGCAGCATGTCCTTACCAGTGGTCACAAAGGAGTATCCACGCTCTGTCAGGATTTTCATGAGGTAGTCTGTCAGGTCACGGCCAGCCAGGTCCAGGCGCATGATGGCGTGTGGCAGGGCATAGCCTTCATAGATTGGCACATTGTGGGTAACACCATCCCCGGAGTCAAGCACGATCCCTTTGAGAGGAGAACACACGAATTATTCGCAGGTGCACATCAGCACCCGTAACTATTACAAACATCTATGTCTCATTCCCCAGAGACCTACCTGTGGTACGTCCAGAAGCATAGAGGGACAGAACAGCTTGGATAGCTACATACATGGCTGGCACATTGAATGTCTCAAACATAATCTGAAATGCAATTAAAATAATTGTCTTAATACTGGGGGGTTATCCTAGTTGAAGCAATTTCCTGAAAAAGGGGTAGAATACAAGATTTTTCATATTTCTTAATGGCTGGTAATAGCAAGGAAGGGAAATACAAAATCTGAGTCCAGAAATATTTGTCCAATAAGATATCTCCCTGTATTTGGCCTATGTCTTTAATATATTAAAATTGATACATGCACATATTAAAGATAAATTTATAATAGGCCTGGGTATAAAAATAGGTTAAGATTACATAAAGGCTGGACAGACTGGTGTACTCACATTCAAAGTGGATACACTGATTTTCTAAAGTAAATATCATATGTAAATATGACAAGTGGTCACTATGCACTTTTCATCTTCCATTACAAAGAGAGATAGACTACTGGACAGCATGACTAACTGAAATGATGAAGTTCACATTCTGTTGAATCACAGAGTTGGATTATTCCCTATCTTTAGTGTGAGCTTACCTGGGTCATTTTCTCGCGGTTGGCTTTGGGATTCAGTGGTGCTTCAGTCAGCAGAGTTGGGTGTTCTTCAGGTGCCACCCGGAGCTCGTTATAGAAAGAGTGATGCCAGATCTGAGGAAAATGGGAGAAGTCAAGGGAAAGAAACACCATTAGCCAGCAACTCTGAATCACTTCCAGACAGGTGTTGTGCTCCAGCACTCTGCTTACAGCCCTAGATATAGGCTAGTGATGTTTCTCATTCATTTGTTCTTACTGCCTTCATAGAGATTACCAGAATAAGTGTAGAAAGAAAAGCTCTATCCTTAAGTTTTACTGCCAGTAATACAAAACTGTCTAAGGACACGAGTTAATGAAAATTAATGTGTTACTCTTACAGTAGAAGCAACAGAGCAGGACATGTTTGGTTCCAGCAATTCGACTACTGAAAGAGAAACATTTCCAAAACAACTCTAGAACATATACAGAGTTCAATAAATAATGGGTCTCTTGACAGTTTCACCTTTTGGTTTGTAGAGGCCACTCCAAGAATTCAGGAAAAGAAATGAAGGTAAACAGTTTATGAGGTTGAAAATCAACTTGTGTTTATCACCTCCACACAACTCATACCTACAAGCTGTAAAAATCTGAAGACAGATGGACTGCAGTGAGGAGGCTAAGACACCAATACTTTGACTCCACACCCTTACAGTGTATTGTGATGCCCTGACTGTTCAAAATAACCCTGTTTTCACAGAACAATTAAATGGAGTTATCATTTTAGAAACATAGAAATTATATCATCTGTACAAACTATGACTATAAAACATGGTTCTGGAAGCCTTACATCCAAATACTAGCTCCAAAATGGATGCATTGCACCGCAATATTGCTAATCTTTCAATTATTAAAAAGTAAGTTTATAAGCAGTGCCCTTCATATCAGAATCACATACATACTTTGCATTTTTGCAGAAAGAGATACCTTCTTAAATTCCATTTTCTTGCTAGCAAATATTCCTTTTCTTTCTTCCTTCCCCCCCTCTTTTTACCCCAGTAATTAGTAATATTTGATGGGAGTAAAAGAACTCTCAATGACTATTTTGATAGTCATTCTAGTGATACTCGAGCTTTAGACGCAAGTTAACCTTGGCTGTTAACAAGCTTCTCATTAAACCATACTGGATAGTATGACACTTTCATCTAAAATTTAGTGGGTATCCTGTAAACATTTGGTTGAAGTAGTCCTGTTTTGCAGTGATACGCATCAACTTTTCAAAGGTGAAATACCTTCTCCATGTCATCCCAGTTTGTAATGATGCCATGTTCTATGGGGTATTTCAATGTCAGGATTCCTCTCTTGCTTTGGGCCTCATCACCTACGTAGCTGTCTTTTTGACCCATACCAACCATCACACCCTATAAAATAATACAAATTGAGTTAGTGTCTCAGAGAGAAGTGTCACAAAGACAAAACATTAGCTGTGAAATAAATCCAGTTGCCAATTATACTAACTACAACATACCTTACAAATACTAACAAATGCATAACTATTTGTTGCTCCTAAATTGCCAGTATTAAAGGCTTAGTTTATTAAATCCCTGGAGTTCATGTTTGCACTACAATTTAAATGAACAGAACAAGTACAGTATTAAAAGCATTAAGAAAAAGTGGAAAAATAAAGTTGTTTAAATGTTCATTATTATTTAGGGATGAACTGTCTGCTAAATTATAATAAAGCGGAGTAAAAGCAGAAAGTGGTATTGTGCCATCTAAGGGTCAAGATGGAGTGATACACACTTTGTATTCCCCAAAACTTAAGTTTCAACATTTTTGAATCCTCTTTTTGAATGTTATAATACTGTAATTAGAGACAATTTAAATCTACAGTCGTCTTTATTGGTATTTTCATGGATCCTGTACAAATGGGCAAAGGACCAGAAGTCCACTAGGACACTAGTCTCCATGTTAAAGTCAGAAATAATTAAAAAAAAATTAGTATATAGTAGGATACTTTGAGTGTATAATACTCCGATCAGAACTTAGTCATTATAGATTCCAAACCTCAGCATCTCAATGTCTTAAAAACAGACATCCTAGATTTGCAAATTTTCGTGGGATGATCCATCCTTCAGGACACTATCTGTGATATATGTGGTAAGGAAAGAAATGTTTATTTTCACCATGAATATATGGCTTATTTTGGACCAATTTGTATCATTCACACTAGCTACAGAAGATTGCATTTGAATACACTTTTTTAATTATGGTAATGCCCAGAGGCCTCAATCAGCTGTCCACTCCTAGATTCTAGACTGAAGGGAGATATTTCTCCAGTTCTGAAGAACTTGAAATGCATTTGCTGGGTATATGAACTGCTACACCTCACAACCAACTTGTTTCTTTCCACCGGGGCCTTGGGTGACATTGAAACAATTAGGTGGATCTCCTAATTACCTGAATTAGTTTGTTGGGGCCTAGCCAAGCTGCTGTTGTTCATGCTAATAATGGTCTGTCTTATAAAATCTGTATATTTAACAGCTCAGTTAATAAATGTATTTTGCAAACTATTGGAATATAATGGAATGCATCATATACTCAAATGTAAACCTCGATGCTAAAGACACTGTCCTGGGCAGGTGCCCATTTGTGATACAGCTAAATGAATGAAGTCAGGAAGGTTAGTAGGAAGCTGACAGAAAACCAACCTCTTCTTCCTCCTTTAGTTTCCCACACATCATCAACTTTAAGGGCATTCAAAATTTCCAGATGTTTCTCTGTTGGACTTACTTGGGTTTTGGTTTGTTTTATTTTTTTAACTAGCTTCACTAAGTTCTCTGGTTGATCCAAAATTAAGTGGCAGGGGAAAGACGGTATAGAAGAGAGTGAAGAATTTTAGAAAGCTTCCTCTCACAAGGCAGGAGACCTGCTTCGACTCAGGTGAGTGCACTTCTGGAGTCATTTTGATTGAAAATAACCATGTTACACAGACCACCCCAGGCTGGATTTGCCCTAGACACCAGAAAAGGTGGCCCTGGGGTGGAGAGCAGGGGACTGGACGGCAAAGCCTTCTACAAGCTCAGTAAGGAATAACCAAAGTAGTTCACCTGGTGCCTGGGACGACCCACAATGGATGGGAAAACTGCTCTTGGAGCATCATCCCCAGCGAAGCCAGCTTTACAGAGCCCTGACCCATTGTCACACACAAGGGCAGTGCTGTCCTCTTCCTCGCACATCTTCTACGTCAATGTCCTCTGGCCCTCCAGACAGAAAACAGCCCTAGGAAAACAGCAGAGAAGAGTTAAAACAAGAAGAAATATACTCAGGTAGCAGACCTACCCCTGAAGACAGAGACGGCTGTATGAAAGCACCCAGCACAGCAAGGAGGAGCATGGCCTCGGTCTGGCAATCACAAGGGCTGCTGGGCTATACAAGGGACCGGGCTCCTTTGAAAGCCTGAGAGGTTTCAACCACGAATGCCAAAGGGCTGTGCACACTAGGGATTATCCAGGGAATTCTAGAGGAGACTTCCAGCCCTGCGGCATGGGCAGAGAGATCAGGGAGCAGCAAATGTTTATCTAAATTTGGTCACAGAAATCCACGGCTGGGGGTGGGAGATGAAAGAGAACACTGGACTGACAGCTGCAAAAACAAAGATCCGTTTGCATTGGATTCAGCACAACTTCTCTCACTTCTCTATCACCCTGACAAAATCCTGACACATGTAGAAAGCTGTCAAAGGTAAGAGCACTTCATCTTCCCCTTTTAGTCTTGGGCTAATCAGATGAAATGCTATGCATGTACCAAGGGAGTTTTCCTGGTGCAGACATTAGATGAAGATGGGCAATTAAGTTCACATTTAACCTTTTAAAAGAGAAGAAATGTTCTAAATTTAAAGGAGGAGGGGGGGGGAAGCAAGCTTTTTCCAGTCCTCCCTTAATCACTCTGGAAAAAAAAACCCACACACTTTTAAAATGAAGCCAAAGACAGTATGTATGTCAGGCCATAGTGTATGTTCTATATCATTTCAAAGAGGATAATAAACTACATTTTTAGAGTGACAGAGCAATTTGTGTTGGCTCCTTGTCTCCGTAAAAAGAAATTCTTTTCTTCCTCTGGCAACAGTAAGATAGTATGGGTAATAAAAATGCTTTGAAGGCTTTGTATTAAAGTCAATTACAGAAACAAGCACTGAATACCAGGACTCAAGAAGAACTATTTACTTGCAGTTTATAGTGTGGTAGGGAATCACTTGGCTCGCTCCGAACCTGGGCTTCCCTGCAGAGTTCAACAAATTGCAATGTGTTAACAGCTAAAGGAGACAGCTGTCATCCATGGACCAGCTGGCTCTGCATGCAGCCTCCAAAACCTTCTGCCCCAGGAATACTGGAAGCACAGGATGAAGCAGGAATGAGGTCAGTGAGAGCCATGGCCAGTGAGCAAGGGAGTCCACAATTTGCTCATCCTCTATCATGGACAGAACAAGCATAGAGAGTTCTCCCAAACTCTTCATTTGAGATCCTCTGCCTCTGCCCAGCCAGGCAGCCATGAGACATGGCTGCAGCCCTGCTCCTGAAGGCTGTGTGGGCAGAGCTCCCAGGAGAACACAAGGATTAGGAAATCCTAACTTTGTGTACTCCACATATTTTATCATTATAATTGGGAAAGTAGGTTGCAATTTTTTAATTTATTAAACTCCTCAGGAAATAAGATCCTTATATTAAAATATTTACTAAATGGAGTACAACTGTTATCTAACATGAATGAACAGACTGGTTTGGACAAACCATTTCCTAATTAGGAAATAGGCTTTTCAACCATCTGTTTTTGGAACAGAGTTCGAGGTCAAGGGGTTTGTTCAAACCAATGCAGCTAATGCAATGCCAAAAATCACTTGGGGGAGGGGAAAGAAGGGGGCAGGAAAGGCTACATTTCTAAGCTTAGTGGACTCTAAATGAAAACCATATTTAGAAATAAAACACAAAAACTTGAAAAATCAGACAGAGGGCTCAGCTGCCAACAGCAAGTTACAGCTCAGTAATGCTATGGCATGCAATAGCAACATCTTAGAGCAGCAAATGTCACTAAGTACTGTGAAAGAAAGGAAATTTTTCTCCCAAGTAATCTACAGTCTTTAGCTTCCTTCTTCTCCTTCCTTTACATATAAATATAATCAATCTCCACAACAAGCTATAAAGAGAACTTCAACTCTCTCCAGAAATATTATGTATAGCCTGTTTCTTAACGAAATGTTTAAAATTTTACAGTAGTTTCGTATACATAGAGACAAGGATGAATACATACACATCCTCATTTAATTCAGTTAGATACTGCTTATTTGCACACTTCCAGCTCTTCTTGCAGTCACATTCCCCACACTCATGTCCCTTACACTGTGTTAAGAGCACCGAAGCAAATCTGATAAGAAATACTACTGCATACCCCTTCAGGAACTTTTCTCTGTCCCAAACTAACACCCTAAGGTCACAGGAGTTCATTTAAACCTGGATATAGCTGTATTTCCAGCTGTGGCATTATACAAACTGTTTCTTTAAACAATTTCTGAAGTGCTCGTAGAATCAGCAAAATTATTAGGTAGAATTTTTCTGTCCCTTTCAGAAGTGCTATAAAATGAAGACAATCTGGTATAGATATTAAAGGTATTTTATGAACTCAATTCTAATGATCAAGTTTGCTTAAGCAAACTACAGTACAGCAGTATATCCTCCTGAATAGCTCCCATTTGACATTATTTATTTGAAGTCCTCCAGCAATCTGTAAATCATGCTGTTGGTTCTGTGCCACTTACCCTGACAGTGCTTGGCTGGGGATAGCTGCTCTGGGATGGTGCACTCTGTATCTGAAAGCTCTGAGGTTATATAGCCCCTTCAGCTCTTCTCCTCCCACTAACCTCCCAAACAAGGAGCAGAGACAGACAGAGACAGAACCGAAGTTTTTAACAAAACCATATAGGGACCTCAATACAAAAAACTCTAATCTGGGTGGCCACAGGCCCTGGGTCTCTTCCACTGCATTCCAGTGTAGAGCTCATGAAACAGGAGGAGACATTCAGCTGTATAAGATAAACAATGTAAAACTTCAGGAGAGTCGCTAAAATGCAGAGTCAGAGGGTGCCCACAATAGACATCCTCTGGCAGGAGGAGTATGTGTTCAAGTAAGAGAGGTCCAGGACTTCACAGTAACGCTCAAGAAGCAAATGAAAAATTGGAAGAGAAGTCATTTATAACAGGGAAGGTGTTTTTAAAGAAACACTCTGCTGTTATTAAAGATTTGGTAAAACCAATGAAAAGTCAGATAAAGAGCTACTCAATGTTTCTACGAAGTCTATCTAAAAGCTTGGCATTGTGCTTGTACACTAAATATTCCCCATAGGCTTAAGGGCAGTAAAAAAATGTACCTGCTGTTGTATAGAGTTCACAGAGAAGTCATTGAAGGTTGTAAAAAGGTTCAGACTGTGATTGTGATGGGTTAGAATACATTCTGTTTCTCAGACAGTTTATATTTCAATTCCAGGACCTGCAAGCCAATATGCCCTAGTGCTATTTCACTGATGGCCACAAGTCTGGACTGTCCTAAACTCATATCTCAAATTGTTCCTAATAAAGTTGTTGAATTTCATAACCCCAGCTAGCTTTTCCATTGAACATATTTTTAGCAAATAAAGGAACAGTTCTCACTGTACAAGTTATTTTCATCACAGGCCTGAATTTTTACAGCTGTAGCCAACTATTCTCTGGACAGGCTAATTCTAATTGTAGCAGCTTTTTCATAGCCAATATTTTGTCATTAAGTTTGTACAAAAGACCAGAAACAGCATCTCTTAACTCCAGTGCTAAACCTTACAAACTCAAAACTGCTCCAAGCACACAAACCAAGAGAGATGTGAGAATCCAAGTGAGATCCTTGCTTTGTGTGTCTTGTTGCAATAGGCAGAGGCATTGTGTGTTCGCTTACAGGGAGCTTGCTGCCTAACTGAGTAGCCTTAATGCAAGAAAATCTCCCATAAAACCACAATGGAAGTTTTTTTGATGTGAAAATTTAAGTAATAAGCTACTAGTAGAAATAGCAGATAGGCAGAATTATGGATTGAAGACCAAAAGGAATTTAACTTTTAAGGAAAGGAACTTTGAAGGAATGTAACTGCCTTGGAGAGTCAGAAACAGAAGCTAACAAATGTTGGAACATGACCCACACAAAAGCTATTTAGTATTTCATTTCTAGTGTTGGGGCAAAAGACCCAATATAAAGAAAACAAACAAAGAAACGTCAAAAACAAAACCAACAAAAGTAAGCAACCTGAAAGAGAGGATCTAACCAGGCCCTTTTTTGCATATCTCCAACTGACACTCAAAGGACAGCCAAAAGCAAATTCTTTGTTTTCAAACAACACTCAGTAACATAGCTGAGAAAACTTGCATACCTAATATAGAACATATGGTATTAAATCAGGGGACTTTGGTCAAGGGGAAGGAGAAGTTCACACAGCAGAACCCTTCAATGCATTATCAAGTCTGATTTTGATACAAACATCAATTACCTTCTAGACTAGAAGAAACACAATCCTAGGTTTTCAGAAACATTATTAGCTGCTACTCCTTGGAAATACCAAGACTGGGACAAAGACTCAAAAGAATCCAAACTTTTTGCCTTAGTGAGCAGAGGTTCAGACTTCCAAAAGAAGCTTATTGGCGATGATGACATAGTGGATACAGCACATATGAGACTGCAGAGCTAAGTAAATAACCATTCGGTAGTTATGCATTTCAGCATAACTAGAAATACAAGCAATAGTTTTCTAAAAGAGGACTCTGGAAACAGTGGCCATGTAGATACCACAGACTTGTGTCTCCGTTAAGCTTCATCACAGTACCTTTAAACTTAGCCTCGTGCATAGCAGAACTAGTGTTGGTGGCAATGACAGCAGCAGGAGCCCCTTGGCTGCTCTGAGTAATGGTTATTTGAGTGGGGATCACACATCACCTTGCCTGTCATGGGCACCAAAGATAGGGGAATCCATTAACTTTTTGATATGTACAGAGTGCAGTTTTCAGGTATAGCTAACGCAAAGTCTCACTCAGAGCAGGCAATTGTTGATATGATGATGCAGAGTAAACATCAGTTGTTTGGAAGGACCTACTGTATGAAGTATATTTGTTAGAGACAGGCATAGGCAGACTGGAAGGAAGAACTAAGCCCAGAGGCTTGACAGAGCAGCAGTGAATGATACAGAGAAACAGCACAGGAAAAATGTAGCGATGCAGCCTAACCATGCCTCCAGCTCACAGAGAAAATCAGAGCCCAGCAGGCACCTTGTCTCTGAACTGTGACGTGATTGAAAGCGCCTGGGCAGGAAGGAAGGCAGGCAAACAGGTGAACTATGCAAGGAAATTAGGTCAGTCCAGCTCAAGGAACATTATAGAATAATGGTTTTCCTTTTCAGTGACTCCATGCTGAAGTTACGGTCTCACAGATATTATTACACATAAAAGTACATGTCAAAAACTGACATTAGTAGTACATACCTTTCTTCTCAGCAGCTTAGGTCATTGCCAGAGGGACAGGGAGAAAGGGGAGAATGTAATTTGGATGAAACAGGAATAAGAACCTAAAGAAGACTGAATAGAATAAATCCTCTGAGAATCAAGCCTAAATACTGGGGGTCAAACCTCTGAACCCTCCTCTGCATCAATGGACAAAAAAGAGCTTAGCCCAAATATCTATATATATATGGTGGGTTGCTTTTGTTTCTGGGGGTTTCTTGTTTGGGTTTTTGTTGGATTTGTTTTTCTTTCAAGAAAAAGAAACACAACAGCATTCTAAAAGTAGTTTACCTTGCTCTCTGGAGGCTACTTCCATCACCAGTTTCTGCTGCCTGTCTTTCAGTCCTTATCCCACTCATTTGTACAGAAACCACACAGCACTATTTGTCTGGTGTGTCTATATCCCAAGGTTCCCATTCTTTCTTTGTATCCATAGCCAAAACCTGTTTTTTATTTAGCTTCCCCTGAGAACTTTGTTTTTGCATGCTAAACCCTTCTGCAGTCTCCATCACAGGCATATGTCTGGAGTACAATCAGAGAAAGAAAAACAAGAGGAAAGAGTAATTTTGCATCTCTTTAGTACGCTTTTCCCTGACCTCTTTATAGAGATACTAGGTAAGCTCCAGCACACACTGGGAACATCCCTGTTGACACTGGGAACATCCCTGTTGACTTCGATTATCTTTCAATATATAAATGAAAATCTTAGCTACACCTTCCTCAAGTTCTTTCTTTCTCAGTAACTTGTACAGATTGCCATGTGGACACAAAATGCACTTGGGACTCCACAGCAGCTGTACAGTCACCATGCCCAGGAAATGGGCTCCAGCTGGCCTGAAGAATGCCAGCTCAGAGGCCCTGCACCAGTGTGTAGATGCCATACTTTTTTGGTAAAGGAGGACAGAAGCTGCAAGCTTATCCCAACTGGTATAGAAGACTGTGAATAAAGTAATCCCTTTGCTTTACTTTATAAGGGAAAACAACTTCTAAGATGTGTGTGGAGACCTTCCTGCCTGCATCCAATTGGCTGTTTAGGAATGAGACTCTGCTAAATATGTCTCTGGCTCCTTTTTATTTGGGGATTCCTTTCATCTTCGTAACACCAGCAGAATCTCTAAATGTTTTTTGGTTTGTTTGGCTTAAAGCCCTCTCCTCTATCTCATTGATAGGCTTTACACTTCCCCACTCCCTCACACACACACACACACAGAGCCCTGTTTTGAGAAAGATGGAAATAAATAAGCTTTAGGGAGCAGAAAGTCACTCTAATAACCTGATTCATTGCAGCTGTCACACAGTATGCATCTGTTAAGTGTCAGATTAACCATAAACTGTCAGACTCATAGATTAGCTTTCTCTGTGATTGTCAGGCTCTTGCACTGGTCTCTCTCTAAGAGCCAAGACAAAATTACTCTAACCATTCTCAAATAGGGCAGTTTTCAACCTACAAAGTTTGGAAAATAGTTTTGCCAGCGCTGTTTAAGAGCTAGAGGAACCAGTGTTTGCCTCTTGAGCACAGTGATGAAGAATGTTAATTCACAACCTTCCTTCATCTTCTTGTCAAGGTATCTTCCTCCACGGTAATGCAGTAGTTATCCTTCATTCAAAATCAAAGGAACACCTTCAAAGTAAAAATGAGATAATGGCTCTCCTGTCATCCTTCTTAGATAAATAAACAGAACATAAGCACCATATAGCTTAGCATCCTGTCTCTGAGATTTCCTGGTAGCAGATGCTTAGGAGAAAAATGAGACTTCCACAGGGGTAATAGTCTTCCTATACCCATTCTCTTTTCTTAAGTGTAGCAGAAGGAATTTTTGAATAATGAATAATAGATGAGGATGGATTTTTCCTCCATAAATTTGCCTAATTTAAACACGCAGTGTTGAAAGCCCTTCACGATGTTTTTATATTCTTTCTTTATTTGTAGTAATAAGCTCTACATTTTGTCTGCAAGGTATCATTCATAGTTCACACTCCAGCTGATGTAGACATGCCTAATGTTAGAAAGAAAACATCAAATATATCAGAAGCATAGTCAAAGGAACACTGTCTATCCCAAGAGCTGCAAATCCACCAGGGATCCTGGATAAGCCCTCAGGCCACTGGCCAAGGCTGAGCTCTGTCCCACTGTGTGCAAACTATCAGCAGCACCTCAGTAGCTCGTTCAGTGTTCATGATGACGTATTTGTCTGAAATTACATTGTAGATATGGCTTCACAATGTTACATCGACACTTCTCCCAAGAGTTACAGGAGAACGGATTCCCCTGGGTGAATATTGGGATCTCTCAGGTAACATGCTATCTAAATTTGTCAGAATGTAAATGAAATCTTCCCACTGTGGAAAACAAGTCCTATATGGATAAGGAAGTCAGACCCACACAACATGTGCATGGGACAGGCAAAACACAGGGATCCTTCCTCCACAATGACTTCCAAGCTCCCCAGCCAACATATTCCCATATTGACAGCAACGACGAGACCACTTCCTGCTACATTTTTGCAAGTGATTTTCCTGTTATCTCACCAAGAGCAAGGTTTCAAGGTGAGCTTGCACAGTATAAGAAATCAGATGGCTCCCATGAGAGGAATTTGCTTACAAATTACTTACAAATTAAACCTGTGGGCTTTGCATACTTTGTTGTATCACAAAGCCTCACATGCTCAGTGTCTTTATCAGCCAATCTAGCTGACCCTCCAGCAAACCATAAGGAAAAGGACCTCTACGAGATCATTTCTTTCACTAGCAAATGTAATAATTTGCTGTAGTGACAGAGTTTCACTTTTGACCATCAGGAAATCTTCTTTGCCCATAGGCTCTGCACGACGACAAACTGTGGGGTCACCCTCACCACAAATGGTACCTGCTTCTCCCAAGGGTCCATCTCTGGTCTGCAGCCCCTTTTCCCTTTCACCTGGGCTTGGAGCACTCAGAGCAGTTAGGTGTCGCTGCTGGGCAGGACAAGGAGACACAGCCTTGCTACAACTTCCTCATCTTCTGTATGAGTCACTCAGCACAACCTACAAACAACTTAGAGCACAGTCGTACTATTTGTATTTTTTTCATCTACGCAAGAACCCCTGTATCACAACGAAAGGATGAGCATTACATGGCAGTAAACCAAAGAATGTACGAAATCACAAGGGGAAATCTACCACCTGTGTGACTAGAATGAACACATACTTCTAAATATATCCTAGAATGAAAAAAAAAAAGCGCTACTTTTGGGATTGGCATGCCATTGTATGGCATTATATGTCATTATGTGCAAAAGTAAAAAATAATGTTGAAATGCAAACATATTCAATATATGTGCATTTTCTATATCAGGAATAAAAAAAGTCAGAAGTCCAAGGATTGCAAAACTATTTGTGGCTGTTTTTTTTTTATTTCCACTCCACTGCAAGAGACTGCCAAAAGAACAGTGAAGTTGGGCATTTGTACTGCAGCAGGTATGAATAGCCTGAATCCACACAGGTGTTCCAAAGAACAGGGCAAAATGCATCCAGAACAATTAGCACTTACTTTCATTAGCCCTAAAAAATGCTTAAGGGGTTTTCCCCAGGAAGAAAGGCAGTTTAACAAAAATTTCAAGCATGTAATGAAAAGCAGCACTTAATTACATACTTGCCAGATGAGTACACCACCCTACGTTAACCTATCACATCTGCCAATACAGAATTCAAGTAATAAAAAAATAAAAGGAGATAATACAAATGACTTTGATGAATAAGGCTTTATGAAAATGAGTTCTTGTAAAACTTTTTTTTTAGGAATATTATAAATACGGTTTTTAAAGCCCTCTAAAGCCTTCTATAGTCTAAAACATGAAATAATTAAAAATAAAGCAAATGCAGATCCAACATACACAGAATAGCAAGAGAACTACCTCTGAAGCTGAAGCCTTACAGAACAGCAGTGCAGGAAAACCACCACTGAGTGGGTGCAATTCTGTGGGACCTTTCCTACCCACCACTGGCTATACACCTTCATGCCTTCAGTGATCTCAACAACATAAATTATGGAAAAATGTCCCAGATGAAATGTGTGTGAGCACATGTTTTTATAATTTGCTAAAACAGAGTCCTCTCAAAGAGAATCCTGTTTCTAATATGAAGCCTTGAGAGGACTCTGCACATCTAACCTGTCCAAAAGAATCCCTGCTCATCCCACCCCACCATGGCACTTTTGCTGCCTGTCACTTTGGTTGATAAAAACAAGATGCAGATAAACACACCCAGGAAAGTGGTGCTTAACTCACTGCAGCTTGCAGGAAGGACAGGACTTCACTGGTTCTTTCCTCATGCGCAGTGTCATCCTGCCTATATCGCACCTTCCTGCGCATATCCTGGCTGATGCTTGGGCCTGGAAGACCCTCCTATTACCTAATGTGGTCTCCGGGAGACTGACAGCTGACACTGGTTGTTCACTTAACCAGAGGGAACTAACTTAGCACACAGCTATTACTCATGCACCGGCATACAGTTTAGAAACCACTCCCCATACAATGCTAAAGGCTCACAAGAAAACTGAAGCAGGCAGGTTTTTGCATCTTTTTTACAGGCAGTCACAAGATCTATGGAAAAGTACAGATAACATGCTATTTTTGTTTAATAATTTGGCTGGTTTTCTGAAAGCATACCAGCATTTTCCAGTCAAACTCAGGTTTTATTTTGATCTTCCAATAATTGTGTTTTACGTGCCCAGCTTTAACTGTTTGCTCGAATTCCCTTTCAGGACAAAAAACAAAGTTTTGTTCTTTCCCTTTTATGACTGCAAGGAAGACTTAGAGATACAATTCTGAAACAAACATAACCATCCTTCTGAAATACAGAAAAACTCAGAATTCTGCAAAGCTTTTCCTCATTCTAGCCCATTTTAAGACCAATTGTTGTACCACTGGCCTCATAGGTGATGAAAACTATCAGGACTCTGGTGTAATCTGCCTCTAGCTCAGTGGGAGATTCTGGAACCTCATCCGCTTTTTGCTCCATTTCTTAACGAGGATAAGATCACATATACTGTTCTGTATTGCACATACTCTTACAATGTGCCCATAGGGACTGGTACAGATACAGTCCTTCATTCCACAGACAGATGGCTAACATCTCCTTGGTTTCACTACAGTTTTAAAGACTTAAAGAATATTCCACGTTCCTTCAGGCAGAAAATGCTAAAGCCTACTGATTCATGTTCTGTTCTTCTTGTAAGTCAGTAACAGCACTAAAAAAAAAAAAAAGATAAGGTGTCAGAATTATAGTTTCTACCATGTTGTTAGTCCTGTAAGTACTTTCTGAGTTTCTCTATCTTTCAGTTCCTTACTAGTAGTTTCTTGAAAAGACATAGTAACTCCTTTCACTGCTGCAAAACACTGTTGTCCAAGGATCGTGAAAATGTCTGGAGAGTTTCCACATCAGGATACCAGAACTACAAAACTCTTCCAGCTTCTTAATTAGAGCCTGTTACTTACTGCATTGTATTTAGCTGTCTCTGGAAATTCATTTACAAGGTCAAATGCCCAGACCTCTTCAATACAATATAAATCATTCCCCTGCACCCTGATTAGTCTGTGCTACACAGCATGAACACATTGTTTAATACAAGGAGGAAATTATGCAATTAGCAGCATAAACACGTCCCCCTTTCTGAATAGCATTTAAACCAAACAGTGTTACTGCAGTATTTTATTACATTAAAAATTGATTGTCACTTGCACTGCAAATGGCCAGGCCTTCTCAGAAAAATGGGTTGAGGTAAATAGGTGACAAACACAATTGTGAAAAAGGGCTAACGTTTGTGCTCTTTTATTCTGCATACACAATACAAGCTACTGTTTTCATGAGGGCTAAGCCTTCTCTATTGCCTTGATTGTAATAACTTATAGCTATCCTTCTGTAAATAGCTTTTGTCAGATCCTGTTTTTCAGGTAGGCCCCCTGAAAAGAAAACATGTGGAGTTTGAACCCGGTCACTCAGGAATAGCAGAACAGTAGCTGGGAGAGTAAGGAGCAAGCTCCACATATCAGCAGCCTTTCACTGCACCAAGCTGAGACACTCCGGGTTCTGCTGTGTGATTAGTGCAGGGCAGACTGGGCTGCTCCTTTAGGGAGGTGATGGAGAAGGGGAGGAAAGTCCCCAGATATCGATATAACCTATCTTTACATATGCTTTATACTTAGTGAAATCTTACCTTCAATCAAGACAACTCCAAAATTACCACTGGTCTCGAGTAAAATCATGGTTCACTGAAATGATGAAGTGAAAGCTGAGAATTCAGTCCAAAACCTCTACTTCAAGAAAATAAGACAATTTCCCTACACTATTACAGTAGATGGATGTGAGTCCCTCTTCATTTTTCACATGGAACTGAAGAACTGCTCCCCTCTCAGCTGGCTACCTCCAGTCAGGGCAGTTTCTCAGCATCTCCAAACTGGCTGTTAAAGTTGTGGCCTGCACTGGCACTAGATTCTCCTGCCTGTCCCAGGGAACAAGAAATGCATTTTCTGCTGTACATCCCTCTTCAGTCCCTCATCCAGTCTTCAATTCCTGCATGTGAGCTGGCTGACAGCAGGAAAGACAGCTAATATGCTGTGTGGAAAGGATAGCTCTTCCAAAATGCTTGGCTTACAAGAAGTATTTGAGAAATGATTCAGCTAAAAAAAAATCACTAATGTCTTGTCTGGGAATTTAACAGACTGCTTCAGAGAGCAAACATCAATGTATCCCCTTTTGTTATGACCATCGTTAAACATGTACAGCTTTCTAAGCCTATCACTAAATTGCTGACAGAAAACTGACAGAAAACAATCAACTGCATTTTGACAGAAATATAAATCAGTCTACAGACTATATACTTTATTAATTATACTCAAATAATTTACTACAGCTCGTAAAAGCTTAGTATGCAGTGGGCCATGCAGTTGAACAGAAGATATGACTCACTCCTGTAGCTGCAAAAGCTACTCAGGCCTCTCTTCTGTTTGTGTAGATGCATGGTAGAAGTGGATGGGTAGGCGAAGGTAGGGAATAGTGATACCCCCCCACCTCCCAACTTTATTCCTACTCCTAAAGCCCCTCTCTAATAGGATTTAGCTGTTGAACTCTTATCTAAAGCACAAGTCCTGGTTAAAAGCACACAGCAGCGCTCAGGAAACAAACATTCAGAGCAAGATCACTGTATCCTGTTCTCGCTCTGAAGAACTTTTGATGTCACGAGGATGCCGAACTGCATCTGAGACGTTAGTGGGAGGATAAAACTTTTCACATCAGTGTCATGTCCCCCCTCCCTCAAAGAATTTCAAAGGTTAAGCAATATTTCAAAGGTTAAGAAATCAAAACAAGAGCATTTGGAGTCTCAGCCACAAGGTCTTCCTTTATCTAAGCATGCTAGTCTCACTCATCAGATGGTATCTCAGAAAGAGAAGCATGACAGAGCAAAGCAAAACAGTGGAACTGAATCCCAAATACATAATATTCCTAGTAATCTCAGAAACTACAGTATGTTAAGATACCTTAAAATGTTTCCTTTAGCTTCTCCTCCCCACTACCTTTAATAAAATTTGTCTTAGTTTATTATTTAAAATAAGAGTGGCTGTTTGGGTGTCACTTAACATCAGAAATAAAGCCAACTGGTGCACCTGTTACTGCCATCCTCAAATTAAAATTAAAAGCAGAACTAGAGATCTCCTTTTATTCTCATTTACCTTTTAACTCCAGACATTTCTCTACAGATCTTTCTTCTCTCATCCTTGGTACAAGGATTCAGTCTTGGATTTAAATCACAAATGCAAGAAACTCACAAATTAAATCAGCAGTGCTCTGTCCAGGCAGTGCATGAAGGGAAAAGATTTGAACACTTCCTCACCTCTGGAGAACATCTAGCACACCTAGCACATTATGTCAAATGTTTTACAGTTCATCTGTTACACATTTGACAGTTAGCATTTGCCATACACCAAGCTTTCAAAGTACAAGCATAATCTTACATAATAATAGCATCTTCAAAAAACAACTAAGATCAATAATTACCTCAGGAAAAAAAAAGAAAAAAGAAAAAAAAAAGAAAGAGAAAACAGCATCAGTCAGCCTCTGAAGCTAAGCTACCTGATGCCAGATTTGGGTGGAAACAGAGCTCTGGAAAAAAATTAAAAGAGATGCACTTACAATCTAACAAGTTACAAAGCCATATTTTAAGTGAGCCCATGTGATGCACAAAATATTTGCTAAATAATGCAGCATTCAATATCTCAGCACTCTCCGGTGCAGTGCACACACAAAGGACTGTGACAGGACGGTCCCATGGCTAAAGTAAAGTCAATATTCAACTCTAAGACAGAAACACATCTACATTTATGGTAAGGTTATAGTGATTGGCTGTAGGAGCCACCAGGCATCCAGCCAATTTGCTTTTCCAGTCTGAGGAAATGCTCAATTTGTTTGAAAAATGATTTTTTTTTCCCCCTGCTGTGAAGAATGCATTGACGTCATCAAACTGGGTCTCTTGAACACAAGCATGGATTCAGGGTTGTGCTAGGAAGTTGAATTATGAGAAAAAGGACATATGTCTGTTTCAGTTTTCTTTTAGAGTGACAGGACTATGCCCAGTTCTCCTTTATCATCTTCTCCAGATAAGAACCGCTGGAGGGGAAAAGTGGCTTGCTGTGAGTTCCTGTTTTGATCTAGTCTGGGTTTTTTGCTTCCACTGTGTTTTCCTGATAACCTGGGGGGTTTTTAGATAAACACTAACATCTATGGCTACATAGGAAGATGCATCAGACCTGTATTACTTTTGAAAGAAACATGGTGCATGTCAGAACTTGACAATTTGATGTAACATCATGCAGCATAAACCTCTGTGATCACACCCAGCTGTCCTACTTCTATGCTGTCATATCAGCTTCTCCACACACAAACCAGGGCTTTTGGGCCAACACAGTTTTATGCTGCCACATCATGTGACAAAGAACCTTTCACTATACCACAAACCCAGGTGATTAAAAGTATTATGAAAAAAGGGAGAAGGGTAACCTCCAATTCTGGCCATGTCATAGCAAAACAAAGGAGCCAAGAGTTACAGTGGTTACAAATCTTTTCTGGTCTACAAAACCATACAGCAAAGGGTGCAGCTAGGTCATTGTTTCAGTGTTTCACAGATTTGGAAAACAATAAAACCATCATAAAACTGTACAGAGTAATTGCTGATTATTTAAAAACTGATGCCACTCTAGTAATTTCCAATAGTGCAGGTTGATGTTTGTGATAAGAGTCACAAAACAGAAGAGTTTTGAATCAAGGATGGAGATGCAATCATGCTGCATAAGTAATGGATTGCTCACTCTAATACTTGAACAAAAAGTCAAAATTAGGTTGGTTGTTCAGAGCATACATTAGGGAAGGGAGAGGCAAAACAGAAAAGCAAAATAAACCAAAAGGTGGAGAGAAAATGAAACAAAAAATAAACAAAACCGAAAGGCTTGGGCCCAATGACTAAGTGTTTGAGCTTCATCCTTCTTCCCTTTAAACTTCCAAGTATTTAAAAGCATGAATCACATAACAAAATATATCATTTGAAGTATCTCTAAAACATACCTTGAACATTCTCTCCTATTTTCCTCCGTTTCCAGACAAATCAAATTGCCCAAATACAAAAGTTGCGTACTCTAACTCACATTTTAAGGCAAACTCACTATCTACTAAAAGATCGAGGAATAAGTCAATATATAAAAGAAAATGCAAAGTTAACAGGAAGACAAATGTAGTGGCAGATCTTTAACAGCTCCTACATTTATTATATTAAGGTATCCCCGTGTAAGGTTTCTGTGCAACAATAATCTTCTAATGTGTATTTTTGGTCAAAGGAGAATTTAAGTTTGATGGAACTACTTTGGTTAAGTTATACTACATTAATCTAATTGCTCAGTTGTAGTACAAATGAACTGCTAAAAATTACCAATATGCCAAAATAAATCTAAATATTAAAAAAACCCAAAATTTTAAAAAATCTCTAACAATTTAACAGAGAAACAATTAGAAGAAAGCAAGTTGTACCTTATGATTCCTCTCCTGTTATTTTTGTTATGGAATATAAATATGGATTCAACATTCTGAGATGAGACCAATATAATACACAGGGCTCTGCACCCTCAATTATGTCATACTGCACCTTGACAAACTTTGGTATTTCTGGAGAGACTAGTTAATTAACCTTCTCAAAAACCTTAGCAATTCATATTGTCATAATACCCTAACAGTCGGTTTCTGTAGGTGCAAGGAGGTTTTTGGAGAGGGAAGAAAAGTTTTGGTCCCAGCTAAAGCATGAACACAGATTGCAACTCAGCAACTCTAAAAGTCAGAATACTTTGATCATGTGTATCCAAAATCATTCCTTGGCTGTTTTTGCAGCTATCTTGAACAGTCTTTCCTATGACCAGCATACATATGTTAACATAGAACAAAAATAACAAGAGGGGAAAAAAATAAAAAAGAAAAAAAAATCAAACCTGCACAGTAAAAAAAAAAAAAATTACTTTAACCTCAGAAGCTTTCAGTTTTAAAGGTGGAATTGCAAAAGAGCTGAAAAGTGTGTCAACCGTTCCTCCGGTTCAAGCTTGTCCCATCTCTCTTCCCATGTTAGGAGTGACACAAGGCCATCTGCTGGCGAGAGAAATTCCGCAGCGTCTGCACCGCTTAGCATGCCTCCGCTGATACCTGAATTGAGCTTTAAATGAAAGCTGAGTAAAGAAAAAAGTCAACGCTACGACTTTTAGCAGAAAAAAAAAAAAAAAAAAAAAAAAAAGGAAAACGCTCTCCAACCCANAAAAAAAGGAAAAAGCTGCTCCAACACAAGGAACAGATCAAAGGTAACACCGGCCTTCTACTGCTCACTGATACCAACTCAGGGTAGTCAAACGACAAACAAAAAATCACCCGAACACATTCCTCTTTCTTCATTATATAGATAAAAAGTCCACACAACCACAGTTATTAACTACATAGGACATGACTGCAAGTCACATGCAGACACTGTTGTCTTGACATGAATGTAGTGGCTTCTCAAACGTCTCTCAAAGCTCCCTACCAAGACAAAAACACTCCACCGCAAAACAGCGACGTGCACACAGTCATCACACCCCCGAGGGGGGGCAGGGAGGAGTGCAAACCACATGCACCTAAGAGACATTAGCTACAATAGCAGAAGATACTGGATAATTAGGGCAAGAGGCACACGAGGTGCTAATCCAATGCTAGGCAATGCCTGCTGAGGGCCCAGTCACGTAAGGTTTTGATTTTAGGGCAAAACCCAATCCCCCAAGAGATGAATTTGGAAACAATTCTACCAAGTTTTCTGCTGCAGCAACCATCCAGATCCGAACAACATTGCTTGCAGTCCTCACTCCACCCCTACCCCCGCTCAAACTTCCGCTAAAATTTGCAGTACGCACTGGTTTGGGTTTGCCCAGTGGGAACTACAGACACATAAACCAGGCACTGCACCCAAGAGAGATGCCTCTCCTTCGTTATATTCCACGCTCCCATTGGGAAGGTAAAAAGTTGATTGCTCAAGGATACTCCAAAGACAGCATCTCTAAAAATGTGTCAGCAGTACATTATAGTTTATCCGGAAGTGGTTAAAAAGCCTGAAATATCTAAAACAGCAGCTATTTTTCGTTAATGTTATGAACCCAGCTTATCTGTGTGGCAACTAAGAGCCATGCTAGCTGAAAAGCTGAAGAGTTTCTGAAAATCTGAGTCATAAACCACTGAAAAATGATGTTTAAAATGGAAACACCAGCTCAATTGCAACCATGTCTTCCCAAGGCCACAGCATCATGTCAAAACCTGAAAGACCAAAACACATTGATAACTGTCACTTTAGTTCTAACTCTACAAAGGAGGTAAGACTAGCACCGTTTCCAAAAACAGAAAGCTTGCAGGGAAAACACAAGTGACTGGAAATAGCTACAAAATGTCACAGGCTTGAGCAATCCTTGCAACAAGACAGCAAAAGGCAGTACTTTCTGCTGCAGCGAGCTGACTGTTCTGAGCGACTGCCCCGCTCCTACCGAGTCGGGACTCCCTGTCCCAAGCCTATCCTTGTCATATTGCAAAACCAGAGTTCCTGCCCTCGGTGGGGAGGCAATTGCTCAGCCCAGCAGCTGAAGAACATGACTCAAACACCTCATTCCCAGGGCAGAGTTCGCTGGCTTCGAGACCTCGGGGCCGTGCTCGGCATTCACAAACTGCCAAGTGGGTGTCCCCGCGGGGAGCGCGGAGCCCAGGACACTCAAGAGGAGCCGCCGTGCCCTCGCCTCCGTGTCACGGCGGGCGCTGGGCGCTGAGCGCGGGGCTGGCCCGTGCCGTGCCGTGCCGTGCCGTGCCGTGCCGTGCCGTGCCGTGCCGTGCCGTGCCTGCGGGCTCACTCGGCCGCGGCAGCCCCGGCCCGGGGCCACTTCACCACTCCGGGCACCCGCGGAGAGCGGCAGCGCTGCCCGCTATCGGTGCCGGCCCCTCTGCACCGCCCAGCCCCGAGCCAGGGATGGGCCGGGCCGTGTTTGCCAACACGGGAGGAGGAGCCGCGGTGGGCAGGGCGCGGGCAGAGGCGGCAGCTGTGCGGGGACGGACAGACTTCGCTTTGCCGGAAGGTACGTGACAGCGCTGGGCAGCGGCGGAATGGCCCGGGGGATCCTTCCCTTGCTCCTCGTAAGTGTCGGCCCGAGGGGGGAGAGGGGCGGCGGGACCAGCCCCGGCCGGGGACAGCGTGGCCGGGAGGGGAGGAGGCGGGACGAGCGGGAAGCGCCGGGCGGGAAGCGCTGCCCCGTTGCTGTTCGCCGGCGGCCGCGACAGACTTCTGTCAGCTGATTCATTTGGGCGATGTTTTTACAGGGGAGAAACAGCCCACTTTCAAGGTCAGGAGCTTTACTATTTTACAGCCACTTCTGCAGGGTGCAGGGAAGTGAGTGTTGTGGAAGAGCGAACGGAGGAAAAGGGAGATGGATGCAGGTGGCCGTCTGGGACACAGGGTCGTGTGTTGTAGCGGGGGGGACCCAGTTACAGCCGTCGCTGGCTCCTGTTCGCAGCCACCCGCACTGGGCGGAGACGCTGGCCGAGCAGGTTGAGCATCCCCGCAGTGCCAGCACAGTGAGACCCGGCACCTGCCCGGGCTAAAGCCGCATTAGTGTGAGCTCACTTGCACTGCTCCTCAGGGCATCCGTAACACAGCGATCTGATAAAGCAATACAAAAGCAAATACCCGTGAGAGGGGACTTTGAAACAATATGGCACTGACCCAGAAGAAACTGGAGGACTAGTCCAAGTCCCTTGGCATGGTGTGCGGCATTTACTGGAAGCAGTGGGGCAGGGCCTTTGCTTCTTGTGGGAATCATCCGCTGTGCACATAGGATGTGTCCCTGCAGCTTCAGAGCTTCGGGGTTGTGTCTCACGCTCATGGTTACCCTCGTAAGTTACTCATAAGTTACGTACAAGTGACCTTCGCAAACATCCGTTTTGAAGGGCTGCTGTCAACAGGAAAGGCAAGGCAGTGTGTCGGAGTCCATCACAGAGACCTCCACTGGTGCAGGTGCATTACCCCAAAGAGCTGTAGAGACAGCAAGCTCCAAGTAAGGAGACCCGGACACTCCGTGGCTCAGCCTGCGCTCCGGCTCAGCCCCGGGGCAGCCCTGCTCCCAGAGCCCAGAGGCGGCATAGTGGGCATGGGGCACGTGAGCCCAGCTCTATAGCAGAGCCACCCCCTGCCTGGAAGTGTGAATGCAGTACATATTGCTTCCCCAATCCAAATTCTCACCTTTTTCAAAGACTACTCACTTGAGCTGACATTCACACTCTTCAGAGTGTGGCGACTTTGCCAATGAACACAGTTTGCTTTGCGGTTTGTCAGGTTAAAATCAAATCTTAACATAGAAACCACTTAAATTCTGATCGGTTTTACTATGTAACAGGTAGTAAACTATTTAAAGTGTTTCAAAGAGTTCCAGCTATGCCCCTGCACAAATCATAAATACAAAGGATTTTCATCTGCTGACAGAAGTGTGTGTTATCTGGAGCAGCAAACTATTGGCAGAAATGTCAGTCTAGCTCACTATGTTGGAACTATTCAGAATATATATTAAGATTAATACTTTCTCTTATCACACTGCTCCCAGAGAATAGATAATTTATATTTTTATTTTCCAATAATTTCTGAATTGCAGTAGCACTTAGAAAGACTGTGACACTTCTATATATTTTCTATTTTTTAATATTTTTTTTAAATTAGCATGTTGTTCCACTACTTATAAATCAGTAAACTTGGTTAGAGTTTGGCATATTATTTTGGTTAAACCAAAACATGAAAGCAGTTTGTTGAATGAGACTTCAATTTTGCAAGGAGCTCCATGCTGCACTAAAGTTGCAGGGATAGTCATGCAAAAATAGCAGTGGTCTATGTAGTTAGAAAACATTTAAGTTCTCCCTGAGAGAAGAGCCTCTACATACTACTTAGAGACATATTGTAAAGGAACAAGCCATCTGAAGACAGTGAAGTGTTATCTAAATACTTTATGTATAGTATTTTTCATCAGAAATGACTATAGGGAAGGCAGTTTTCTGGAAGTTCAGAAGACATAGCCTTGAAAGCAGAACTCCTACTTTACTGCACTGATCCCTCTTTCTCATTTCTTGAAGAACTAATGCATGTATTTACATGTACATGTATAAACAGCCATAAAATGATGGCAAGATGGCCCCAAATCTAGAAACATGTCTGTGCATGTTTCCACAGCTAACTGCTTTTATCTTTGTGGTGACTTGCTGAATGAACAGAAAGTCACAATAAGAAAACCATATTATTTAGAGAAGAAAGAGGGGAAGAGTTGCTAAATTTCTACACTATCCAGCTCTCATTCATCCTTAACCATAACATCATCAAAGTGAGGTGAGAGCTGTTAATGTTGTTCTAACTCTCCCAAGTTTATTTACCAGGTGTTCAAAAGTACAGTACTCCTGAAAAACAAAATTAAAAACCAAAACAACAAAATAGCCAACCATACAAAACACGACAAAATAACCAACCATACAACTCCCAGCCCCAACATATTGCTGTGATTTTCATGCGAGTCAGATGAGATGTGAAATAGTGGTGGATTGAATTTGAACAGCGACCATTTTAAAAAGCTGGACAGTAGCTGGGGCTTCGTGCTTTCACAGGCACTGAACACATGCTTCCAGCTGTGGGGAAATACCAGCTTGCACTGCTGGGCTTCAGAAAATGGAACCAGATTCTTTTTGTCCTGCTCGTAAAAGATTTTAGAATGTGAAATAGTATTTTTAGAGGTTATTTTGGTGCTAACTACGAACTTCACTCTTGGTGGTAGAAAAAATAAAGAATTGGAGGAAAAATCATACTGGAGATTTTTGAAGCAGAAATTATTTTTCGTAGTGAAGGAATTGAAGTAGAGAATCCTCTTAACATTATTCTTTAGGTAAAATTATTCTTGAAAATGCCATCCTGACATAATTAGTACAAGGGAGATTAATTACAGAGAAAATTGTATTAAAATGGAGCTAACTTTAGCAACCCAACTTCCACTAGGCAAAAAAAAAAAAAAAAAAAGAGAGAAAAATCCCCCCTCCCTCTTTTTTTAACACTTAGAAAGCCCCGATGAGCTCATGCACTTTGCTTCATGTAACACATGAAGTGGAAAAAAAAGGCCACCAACTTGTGAGGGCATCAGCCTTCTCATTCATTGACATCTATGGATTAGAAATAGGAGAAATGGTTTGCTAAAAATAAAATATATTATAAAGATCACAGGAGAAAGTAGAGACAATTTTTTCTCAGGGTTAACATTGTAAAGTTTTAAAAAGTCCTGTATGCAAATTACATGTTCACACACTTTGAAAGATGAGATTATATGCCTATGCCTGCAGAAGGTTTTCAGTTGGAGTAGGTTGACATGTTTTGAAAAAAACTCTGATAAAGGAAGAATTGGAGGCCTGAAAATCCAAAAATTACATGAATATTCAAGGAAACTAAATTTCTTATCACTCTGCCCTTGGAATGCAGATGAAAACAGGTTTTATAAATCTTCTTAGCCAATACCTGTTGGTGAAAGCATTTTGGAGAACTCAGTTGGAATGAAGGAGAGGGAGCAGGTAGAAAACTCTCTCCATTGACTGGGCATTGCAAATGATGAGCAATCAGAAAATTTGGGCTCGTGTGATAATTTTTATGGATTCTGCTAAGGTTAGATGTCCCTGACAGATTGATCTTCTTCCCATTGACTGTTCAGTCTAAGTCTTCAGTTTAGATATGAAAACCGGTTTGTTGTTTTTTTCAGGTTAACATGAAAGAGTTAAAAGAGAGCCTCTATGAGTCATTTTAGGCTTAGAAAATACAGCTGCTTCTTGAGTGTACAGATCATAAGAAAGCACCTATCACCCCTGCCTGTATAAAACCCCTAAAGTGCTTCCTTTCTGATGTTAGTGTTACTGCTCAGTGACAACAAAAAAAGCAACTAAGGTGTGTGCAGGAAGCTAAATGGCTACTGACTCCTTTTTTTATCTATAAGACACACCAAAATTTTCATATAGTAAATGGATTGCCTTTAAGTGGGTGCAAATCCAGGAGGAGAAAAAAGGTTTGAAAAAATTAGGATGTTGCGTGGAAAAAAATCTCCACAGTTTTATCATTATTTCTTCTATAGGAAGGCATTGTAAGATGTCCCTGTGAGCAGAACCAATGTAGGTGATTGGTGCTGCTTAAGTTCAGATTCTGAGAAGTAACCCCCCCACTTCTTGTAAGTGTACCAGGAAGTTCATCTTTGTGAGCAGGAGCAAGGGCTTCCATCTAAAAGTGCTGTGTTTCTGTAGCCACTCATTGTACCAGCATAGCTCATTTGTATAAAAGCATAAAAAAGAGGCAGAGAGGTTTGTTCATGTGAGAGAAGATGTATATCTACACACACCGTGTTTGCAGGCATTTGGTAAACATGCCAAAAGATCAGCTGAGTTTTACTAATAGTGGTAATTTAGAAAGATGTTTCCTTCTTTCGTTATATTCCATTTTCTGCACAACTCTCTGGACATTTTCTTCATACTGCTTTAGCGAAAGCCAAACCAGAAAGGTTATACATCCCTGACTACATTTTAGTTACTACTTTTTAATTGGAATTTCTAATCCAGTATTTAATAAGATGGTTCTCCCAGGCAACGAGAAAACAAATCACACTGATTTGCCACATTCCCTCGAAAACTTCTGTTAAGGCCTTTACATTAACCTTTTAACATCATTACACTGAATTCAGAGAAAAGCACCCTGAAAGCTCTGACAGCAAAAGAAGAGAGAAGGTTGATCAGGAGAAGCAATGGGCTGACCATCCATACCCACAGTTCCTCAAGTGCTAAGTTGCTCTTTTAGCTGCTAAAGCTTCTCCTCCAGGTGCAAAGAAAGGTCTTTTTAATTTCAGCCTAGGAACTAACATTATTTACATAAACAGATGACTGCTAAGGAACTAAAATGCTTTCCACTTTCCCATTTCTGAACAGACTAGAGGATCAAAAGAAGTGGCTACTTGTAGAATTAGCAGACAACGGTCATATTGGTTATATCAGTTAATGAGTAACAGATAACACTTCCTTGATGTGAAAGCCTAGTTTGATATCCAAATCCATTTTTCAGTAAGTTAACATAAAGAGTTTTCTGCATCTAGCTAACGTTATGTTCAGCATCCAGGCAGTACATAGCTCCAGTATACAGATATCTTGTATTTATTGCACGCAGAGTATATGCAGAATTCCCCAGAAACTATTGCTGAGAGGAAGGCAAACTATAGCAGATTTATCCTTTTCATTTTCCCACCTTTCTCCAAAGGAGACCCAAAAAGAAAGGTTTGACATCTGGTCTGCTTTTTTTATTATCATGAAAATAGCAGAGCAGGGATCCCTAATAAAGCTTTGTACACACTAGTAACAGAAAAAAACAAAAGAATAAATCAAAGCCAAAAATCAACAAAAACCCCCAAGCACTATGTACTTTAACTTGATAGTGCATTCAGAGAAATTCAGAGAAATGAATCAGTTGTAAATTAATTTGAAAAGCAGGTGTTGATAAGGCGGCTTAAAGTCTAATATGTGTCCTCATTGTCCATTAAATCTTCTAGAGTAATGAACAGTTTTAATAAGCAGGTGAAAATCAATATGTTTAGCTATAGAGTAACACTACTGATGTGACTGCCAGTATTAAAAAACACCAACAGTACTTGACAGTTTTTTGTCTAATTTACTGTTTTTCTCTCCTAGGCGGCTGTTTTAATTACTGAAACCCAGTGCAAAAATGATACTGAAGCTGTAACGCACGTAGCGTACCATGGAAGGATCATTGCCAGGAGAGAAACTAAGTGTAACCAGGATGAATATGATTTAAGTGGTCAGTGTTGTAAGAAATGTAAAAGTGGTGAGTATCATGATAAGATTGTGTTGAGAAATCGTTAACAGCAGAAACCACAGCACGCACAATTGCTTTGTGCTGGGATAAGTGGCATGGGGTGGTTTCCTGGATGCAGTGCTTCATTCTAGCTGTATCACTCTATGTTACAGGACATCAGTCCTGTATTTCTTGAGCTCAGTGCACCAGTAACTTCTCACTGCAAATAGTAGTTCTCACATAGCATGCTTGTTCCAGAAGAGCCAAAAATTAAATACACATACTTGAAAGAGGTTAAAAAACTGAAAACATATGCTTTTGCCCACAAGATTCCATATATTCATGGGTGTTCCAAATTTGCATGTACATTTTTGTTTGGTGTGTTCCTCAGACTTAAATTGGAGGAAAAGGGGGCGTAACCAGATCTTATGTATAGTATTGCTGAGGTGCGTATTCATGTTTAAAGAATACAGATTCCATATTTGGAATCAAAAAGTATTAGGGATTAAAAATAGAAGTCTGATATAAGTCTTAGAGTCTTTGTGATTTCTGTACCTATTCTTGTTTTTCTGTCTCTACAGGTTTTGTTAAGAATACCATCTGTCCAACAGATACTAGAGAACACTGTGTTCCATGTAAAAGTGGAAAGGAGTTCATAGATCACCTCAATGATCTGGACAAGTGTAAGAGATGCTCTTCATGTGACAGTGTATTTGGTATGTCTGTAGAAATGGAAGCTTTTATAATGACTCTTATTTGATGCAGGATTTCACTGGCAAGTCTTCACAAGCCCTGAATAGTGGGTATCATCAAGCACAAAGTGAGAAGCAGGACAGTAGGTCCATTATTTCTCCTTTTACCTGCTTTTGCTCAGCCAAAGTCTTTGCAAAGCAGACACTGTACAAACTGGTTAGAGTCAAGGACAAGAAACTCTCCCACTTCTTTGCCCTCTATTTAAAAAAGGAGTGTAAGAGGTAATGATGGGAGAATTCCTAATGGTTACTTTGGAGTCTTTCATATAATTAATTATTTGATAATTGCTGGAGCTGATATGTTGTTGTCTTTCGTATGTTCAAGACGCTATGTGGGATATTGGGGTCAAATTATGAGACTGAGGCATGTCCTACTGGGTCAAACCAGTGGCCCACCTACCACAGTGTTCGCATTCAGCAGAGGAGGCAAGAGGTGCTATTTAGAGATAACAAAAGCAAACCTGTCTATTTTCTGTTTTCTATTCCCTACAAAGTGTATCAGAATCCAAAGCTGTGGGAAAGAACTTTAGAAGATCAATCCCTAGGTAGTAATTTTAGTGTCTGTTTATGAACCCTTTGTGCGTGAACCTGCTGGGTGACACCAGGTTCCAGAAATTCACTATCTGTTGCATAAATTCTCATCCCAGATTTTTTTTTTCAGTCCATTAAACTTATCTCCTACCAATTTCAGCAGGTGTCCTGTAGATCTAGTGTGCTTGGATTCTTCGTTCCTCATATCCAGAATCAACAGTAGAGAGTGTAGAGACAGCTCTTAACTCAAATATGGTTATACTCAGATCATCTATTGGAATATCAATCTCTGGTGTTCTCTCCTTCCTGTAGAACCTCAATATGGATTGAAAATTTTCCTCTCATTTGCTACTATAAATAAGAATTTTTGCATGGGTAGTAAGGTTGACTAGAACAAAACAATTCTGTATTTTCTACAGAGCCACAAAGGACTATATTACTTAAACTGAAAGGAGGGAACGGGTAATGGGATGGCTGGTCACAATATTCCATGGAAAATAATGTAGTTGAAGTCAGTAGAAAACAAGAGGCAAGAGGAAAACTACCTTTGAAGTTCCGTGAGAACTATTCTTAAGATCATTCATGTTTGCTATTTCCATGATTTCATTCAGGACTAGTTTCACAGTACAGCTTCATCAAATTTTGAAAGATAATATGGTTTCCCATTATTGCAGGGCACTGAATTCAGTAATTAAAAAAATTGTTCCATTTTTATATGCCTAAGAAAATAGCTTTCATAGTAGATAGATAAAGTAATTTTTAATGCAGAAATATTTTTAAGTATATTTACAGTAATTTTAATGAATTTTAATGCAGATGGAGATGGCATCATCATATGCACTGAGGATAGGTGAAAATTTATTCATTTGTTCTGATATTTAAGCAGGATACTTAACATGAATATGTTAGCTAAAAAAAAGAAAGTGGAGTTCAACATTGGAGGTCCTCAAGAGAAGATAAAACTTATTGACTGTCAAGGAGAGTAAAGAACCTATCTTCAACATTAAGTGGGGAGATGGACTGTATGTTTTTCTTGAGTTTCCTTCTACTACTGAATGGGAAAAAGAGGTTGGGATTGGGTAGTGCCGAATGAGTCCTCTTCTGGCAAGAACTTTACTGTGTGATCTGTTGTCTGAGCTCTCGGCCAGCAGAGGTCTCTCTGCCAGCTCCATTTTCCCAGCGCTCCTTATAAAAGCTGCGTTATGTGTATTCTAAAGTTAAGCCTCGACAGCGCCAGCAGTGGTAGAGCTAACAGCACATGAGTCTGAGGACAAGACCTTATGAGGAGAAGGCTACGTTTTCAAACTAATACACTCTGATAAATTTATTTTAGGTTTGGTGGTTGCAAAGAACTGTACCCCAGAATCAAACACGGAATGTGCCTGTGCAAAGAACCATTTTTGCAATTCTTCTCTACCATGCAGCCATTGCAATCCATGTACTGTGTAAGTTTATGACTTCATCACTACATATGAAACAGCTAATATCATACATTGTCACACTTTTTCCCAGCTAGTTTCAGGACAGAGGCTAAGGTATTCTATTACCTAAGGAAAAGCATACTAGTTTTCCTTTGCACCAGCGGTGACATAGTTCAGTCAGCTTAATTTGCATCCATGGAAGCTTTCCAAAGGCATGCAGAAAAACTTATATATCCACCGAGTTTGTATATGCTTTCCAAAAAATGTAATGAAGTATCTGAGCTTTCCTGTTGTCCTTGTGTTCTCCACTGTTCCGTTCAGAAAATAATTGCATACCTTTTCATACTCACACCTTTCTACTCTATTTTCATACTTATTAATTTCTAAACTCCAAGATCTTAATATATGAAATATTTAGCTGATAAAAAGTGTTACAAGGTTTTGATTTGTTCTCTTGACAGTTTTTAAAGTGAGGGGGGAAAAAATCCCACCCCATAATAATTTTTGTCATCTCTTCTGCAGATGTGAAAGTGGCGTAATTGAAAAACAATGTACCTCAACTTTAGACACTGTTTGTGGGAAAAAAGGTAACATATTTAAACATCTGCTTTGTTTTGAAATGCTATTGCTTTGTGTTTTCTACATGCTGATCTGAAGTGAATCTTGACAGCTGAGGGCAAGATACCTACTGGGCCCTATAGTGACCTGTGGAATATGACTTTCCCTTGATCACTGTGCAGACCTAGGAGCTATTACTCCTTTTTAGGGGTGACTCATAATAGGTATGTCTTTAACTGAAGGGTAACTTTGCCTTTAGGAAACAACAGGAATGCTTTTAAAATCTGACACAGTATTGTTTAAAATTTAGAGTGTGTTTCTGTATTTCATTTCTTGAGTTAACTTTCATGTAAATTTTCCAATATTCCAACAGAAACAAGAGTGCAGTTGTGGGCCACTGTTGTGCCAGTTGTGCTAGCAGTACTAGCAATAGCTGGAGCAATATTCTGGTGTAAGTGATTCGCTATTCCTTATTCCTGTCATACTCTGAATAAGGTATTCAGCTGCTTACTCAGATGTAATTTTATATTCTTGGAGTCTAAAGGAGAGACATACTCTCCTGCATTTTAATTGTTTTGCTTGTATGTTTTAGGGAAGAGAAAACGGAAGGGTCTTACAAACAAAGAGAACCTAAGTGAAGTAGTCTTCAGAGCAGAGACTTCTTATGTAAGTATTGTTCTTACATCACAAAAAAACTCGGCTTTATGCAAGGAACTCTATTCCATTTAAATTACACTGGGACTCCCCAAGCATGCATATGTCTGTCCTCCATGACATTAATGAAGTAAAGTTCACAATGAGGACTCTTTTGGGAGAAGAAAGAGAAACTCTGTATTATTTCTTCAGGATTTGTTGGTATGCTTCCTAAGTTACATGACCAAAGTAAAAACATCATAAATCGTTGGGCCTCCATTAACTCAGGATACCTGTCTCCCTGCATAATTTTAGGCAGTAGCAATTGTAAGGTGACTCCCCAAGCTTACCCAAGTCAAAAGAGATCTGTCTGATCTGATTCCTTTGCAAATAAGACAGGGGAATCATGGAGAAAATGAAAAGAAAATTAAAAAAGTGTCATGAAATGTATTTATCCTCTTATTACAAAGTTAGTATTTTCCATAACTTGTTTCTATTCATTTCTCTCTTGCTCCTCTTTTCAGGAGAATGTACCTCTCATAGACCCAGGTAAGAGACAAAAAAAAAAAAAAGAGATACAGGTATGTAATTCCTGCTAAAAAAACCCCAACAAAAACAAAAGAGTATTTCTGTGTAGACTTTGCTGCTCTCCAGACCTGTTGTTCTAGCACAACAGTGAACACTTACTAAAGAAATACCAATTCATATTGTCCACATTTTGTGGTATCATGGAAGTTTTGCCTTAGGAGGAATTTCTGTTGTATAAAGAGCAATTATTCAAGGTCTCCAGGTGAATTTCAGTTCTGGATGTGGACATGGACAGAAACACTGGGAGAAAGCAAGTTGCATTTCTAGAATTATATATAATTATGGTAAGGGAGTAGTTCCACACTCAGCAGTGGGATTGCAGAATCACAAACCTACATTAAGTTCAAAGGCAAATCCATAGTAGTAATACATAATAGGAAAAGAATATAAGCTCCAAGACCATATCACAATGATAGACCTGCCCTGTTCCAGGACCAATTCTGACACTATTTTGAGAAAAACAGGTACATGCAGGGTGACCAGAGTTCAGTGATAGAGAAGGATGGAACAGGTTAAAGAGGGAACTGATACTCTATTTCAAGCAGTATAAAGCAATATTGATGCAACCCTAAATCTTTGAAACACATAGCATTAGGTAGGAACGTGTAAAAACAAACCTACTATATATTGTAAAAAATTACATATAAAACATATTTCATCACGACTACCTGAAACTTAGTCTGGCTTGGATAGGAGAAGTATCAACTTTGAGTGCAGGTGATAAAACCCAGTAAGATATAAGTGCCAAGTGCATTAATTTGCTTTTATGCTCACAGATGTTGACCTGAGCAGCCATGTTGCTGGTATTGTGGAGGAGATGACATTCCCAGAACTGACAACATTTGTTCGTCATCACCGTGTTCCAGAACCTGTCATAGATCAAATTGTTCGGGATTGTCTTGGTGATACATCTGAACAGAAGATTAAGCTGTTTAGAGTCTGGTATCAAAGTCATGGGATGAAAGGAGCCTATGGAACCCTAATAAATGGCTTGAGACAGTTAAAAATGTGTACTGCAGCTGATAAAATTGAGGAAAAACTGAAGGCAGCTGTTTCCAGCTCTCAGGAAGTGAGACAGTCTTATAATGACGACACTGAGCAAAGCAAAACATGCACTCAAGAAGGTAGAAAGTCTTGCAATGGCAGTGCTGAGCGAAGTAAAACCTATTCTGGTAGTTTGGAAGAGACAGCAAGAGTCATTTGAAAATTATCTCCAACTGAATTAGTACTTTTCTAATAATATAAGTAACAACACTGTAAAATGGAATTTTCATTGGCAGTTCTGCTTGACAAGTTACTATAGAAACAAGGACTAATTACAATTTTTATAGCATATCTTTCCTTTAAAAAAATGTTTTTCCTTTTTTTGGTTGTTAAGAACTGGAAGAAGTTTTATGACTTGTATACTAAAAGGTACAATATAAGACTCCAGATACAGGATTCACTACAAGAAGTAAAAAGCAGTCATTGTTTGAAGAAAAGGTCTTTCTTAAATGTATGGTCCTGCATTACTTAATCAATGTAATGTTTTGCTTATATTGAAACTGTGGGATGTCGTATTTTTCAAAATGAAGACTGGTGTTCTTGAGTCTACAAAATGTGCCAGGAAGAATACTTGGGGAAGAAAAATCACCTAATATACACCTGATCAATTTGGAATAGGTGTTGATATATAGATTCTATTTTGTGAATCTGTGAATATACTCAAATGAGATTTCTACCTTGTATAAAAGGGGTATAAACAGAGGTCTATTTGTGTTTATACAGAGTTTTGTACATATGTGCATATAAGTGAGCAAGTTTTCTATGCAAAAGCTCACAATTCTAAGTAAAAGTTACTGGTTTTGTTGTTCTCTGTAATGTTTGTAAGCCTCTTCTAATGTTAAAAGCCTTCAAAGCAATAGGAGCTGAAGCAGCACAACAGAACAATGATTTATGAAAGCCAACCTGCAGAAGGTATGGAGCTTTTCTAATGCAGAAACTGATGCAATGAAAACATATTTGTCATAAAAAAAAATTAAAAAATAAGAAAAAATAATGCATGACTTCTGTCTTTCCAACCATGCAACATATAGATGTCATGTTTAGCTTTTCTTTTACTCTGATTAGTAAACCACAGAGAGGGAGATCATAAAAAACCCACCTTACCTTTCTTCCATCCCAAAGTGCAAAGGACTCAGTTCCTAAATTCAAAGAACCAGCATAGTGCTGGCAGCTTTGCCATGAGGCCTTTCCCTCTCACACACCCATATGGGCAAAGTCTCACAAAATCTTTCAACAGAAAAGGAGACCTTGCGGGAAGGGTTTGATTTTTCCAAGTCACACTGCAAGAAAAATGAATTTCTTTGGTGCTGCCATCAGTTACCTAGAGAAAATCTCCAATCAGTATCAAGACTCAGCCAAAACAGGAGGACACCTGCCTGGGCTTGCTCCCACCTGCCAACCAGTGTGTAGGGTAGGGTCCCAAGGCTGCCACCCGGCCCCAGGGCCTGGAAAGGGCAGGGCAGGATTGGCTGTAGGGTGCCAGGGGCTGGCAATTACACTGCTGAGTGCCCACAGCCATGTGGAGTTCCTCCAAAAGGCCAAATTGCTGGAAGTGAGATACCTGGATTGGCAGTACATGACCCTTGAAAAGCTAGAAGTCTGTGTACGGCATCGAGCAGGAGCCTGAAAGGAAAGGCAGGACTTGGTTTAGTTTTAGACTCTGTTTCACAGACTTGACCTGTTGAAGGTCTGAAAGACACAGAGCATGTTTTGTTGCCAAGCCTAGACCCAGTCTAGGTTGTATAGCTCTCAAGCACCACACAGATGTTAAGCATTCAGAAAAACCTTCCACCTCACTTTGGAGCTTCTAGCCTCTAACCTATCTGCATTTTCTAAGTGTCTAACCCATTAGCTTGCCACTAGTATATTGCCAAAACGCCCACATTATTCTGCTTTTCAAAGAAAAACCTTCAGTCTGCTGCAGTCAAATGGTTTAATAGCCGTGCACTAGGACCTGTGCACCCATGAACCGATTAAAACTTAGCACTGTATAAATGACTTTGCGTCTGTGCTATCTGTGCACAGATCTGACACACTGGGGAGGGAAGAGGAAGGGAGGGGAGAGGAGGGGAGAGAAAGAGACAGGAGGGGAGAGAAGGTGAGGAAGCTCCATGCTCTCACAAGCCCTGGTAGACAGACTGTTCCCTGTACCACGCCCCACCCAGGAAAGCATGATTGTAGCTTAAAAATTATGTTGGCAGGGGCTTGACTTGAACTTTGGCTTCTGGCTTTATCTCTCAGAGTGAGACATCTGGCTAGCAGAAGTTAAGGTAGTTCAGTTCTCAGGGCTTCAGTTGGTCAGCATAGCCAATCTGAACTGTGCAGATCTTAAAGTGGAGGCACCAAACCTCATAAATTTGTGGCAATGAAATAAAATGAGAAATTTTTCTTTCATCACACCGGAATTTCCCAACCTCAGTATAACAAGGATGGTTAAAAAAAAGTCCCTGAGCAATGAGTCACATTGTCTTTTGGAGATATCTGCTGAACTCAGTCTGCCATTAACTCTGGTGGTTAGGATACATCATAATTTTTTCTTAACTGGAACACTGTGCATCAAATAAGAGGCTTGATTATATTGTGCAGTTGGCTTTCCAAAGGAGTGTGTATGTGTCTACATTGCAGAGTAGAGCTTGATCAAGTTTAAAGTACCTGGACCAGAGACTGAAAGCAATTTAGCTCTGCTGGCCTGCAATAACATGCTCAACTTTCTACTACCTCCTGCTTTGGATATGATTTTCAAACTAGGACCGCACAGGCAAAAAACCAAACCCAAATCTCTTCTGTTTTATGGAAACTCAGCATCAGAAAAGCAAGTGAAAACTGAAACAGAAACTTGCCCAGGGAATGACTTGTCACATTTTGAAAAGCAGATTACAAAGGAGAAGCTCCCTCTTCAGGAGGCCAAGACTTTGCAAAACAATTGCATTTGTTATTTAAACAGTAAAAACAAAATAATTATTATTTAAAAATAACTACAATAGAACAAGAGCATAGAAAAAAAAGGCCAGAGGGATGATCTTGCTTCAGTTCCCTGCAAATTGAAAGCGACCATACATGTCAGGGGTCTGTTCAGAAATTCCATGGACTGTTTTGCTGTGCACACCCACTCCAGGCGCTCACCCACGCTGCAAACTGTAGAATAGTTCCTGCTGCCCTGCAAGCAAACCTGTGAGATGACAGAAACAAAATCGATGTTACAGTGTGGCACCAGAAGAACACAGGAATGGTTAAAGATAGCTCAAGAATACAGGGCTACTGCAATATGAAATAAATTATTTCCAAAGTTATTCTAGAGACTGCCAGTTATTGAAAAGATGTGTCTAAAAAATGAAGTACTGAGTAGAAACAGTCTGAAATGTTTCTGCACAGACAGCATGACAAGTATATTAAAGTGTGAAAGAACTGTAAGGTTTATTTTCTGTATGGAGGAGAGAAAAGGAAAACAATACCAACAAATTCGTGAGAAGAATAAAGCTGTATTAGGAAAAGCCTTGGAGATAGACAGTTTTCCTGTTTTGAGGAAAGATACAACCTCAAAACTCACATCCCTCTTGTACTGTTTGTCAATACTTTGACTCTGGATCTGAAAAGGAGGCTTACATTCCTCCTAACCCACTGCTAGCAAGACCAAAAATACCCACCATGTGTATTTAGCCTCTAGTGCAGAGCTGTGGTTGAGAATTATGAGGGATGTGGGAACAATCACAAAATAATGTACAGTCAGTGTTTTCTGAATAACTTTTTGGTGGTTTATTTCAAGTTCCTTCGCAAACTGAAAGAAAAGCTTTTAAGGCTTTGAGAGTGTTAGAGTCCTGTTCCCTGGCCATGATCTATCTCAAAGGGTCTTGGGGTTCAAGGTCTGTCTCTAAGACATGAAGACATCACCAATTCCCTGTATTTTGAGGATCAGGAGGGCAACTAAATTTATACCAGACAGTGTCCCTCATTTATCCTAGAATGGATAGTGGCCACTAAATAATTCAGTATTTTTGAACCTTTCAATCAAATCTCTCCAGACCCAAATTCCTTTAATCTCGATTAAACTTGGAATAGCCACGCTGGGCGGCGGTGGTTGTGGGGGAGCAGGGCGCCAGGGGCAGCGCCTGCCCGGCCGTTCCCCGGGCGCAGGGAGCACAGCAGGCTGCCTCCGCCGGGCCCCGCTGGTAGGTGGCAGCCTGGCCCCGCGCAGGCCCCCGAGCTGGCTCAGCAAGGACAGACCTCCTGCCAGAGCTCCCTCCCCGCCACCGCCTCCCCCGGCGCCTTCCCAGGCCCTCGAGCTGGCTGCCTCTCAAGGGATGAATTATTCTCAAGGGGTAACGGGTGCCAGTCTCAGCCTGGCTTGACAAGGGCACGAGGCCTTGCTCTGGCAGAGCTGAGCTAGTGCCAGCTCCAATTTTACATGCGATCCCTCAAGTCGTGTTCCACAAGACTTAAAATGACGCCTTACAATGTCATAAAATGCTGTGCGACAACTTTTCTAAAACTCCTCAGATTTGTGGATGAGCACAGCCTGAATTCCTCCAACTCGTCCTAGGATTAGGCAGCTCAAGAAGGTCCCATGCGGCAATGCCAAACTCCACTGCAGCACAGCCGATCACTTGGCATCGCTAGTTTTAAACTTAATACCACATGGAAAAACTGTGTCATAACAACACTTCCAGGCTGCAAATAACTCTCTGAAATCTGGAATTGGCACTGTGACTGAAGTACGTGCAGCAGTACCTGTGCCAACATGAACATGCGTTGCAGCAAAGTTTTAATAATTATTCACAAAAAAACCCTAGCCAGTTGAGACTTAGACATCAGTTTTGATTCTTACTTCTGCAACTGCCAAAATACCAATCAGGTGTTAGCAGTGGCTGTGAAAGTGTAGGAAAGACAGGATGGCTGTCCTGAAATCTGGCTTTCTGAAGGGTAGTCTTTGTATCACCATAATCAATTGAAAAAGCAACTGGTGAAGCTGTGGGAGGAGAAGGGGTGGGTGGTAACAGTTCAGAAACTTCCTGGAGGACCGGATTATGAATAATACCCTTAATTGCTACAACATGCCATTGCAAAGAGTCTTGTCTTCTTTCTTGTCCAGGCTCACAAGTTAGTCTATCGTTTTAAATAACTATATATTAAATGCAGTTTCAACTTCTGTTCTAGCTACAGAAATGTTAAGAATAACCATCTTACGAAGTTTGCTGCCAAGGTGTGTTTTAATCTTACAAAATCTATGGCTGTTGCTCCCATCAGAAAAACTGGAACAACTAGGAAACATCAGAGGTTGAAAAGTACTCCATGTATTGTGCCTTTTTTTTTGTTTTTTTTGTTAGCTCTCTTTCACAAACAGCAAATTGGCAACTGGCATTGCAAGATACACAGGTCCTTTACTGAGAGGTTTTTCCTGAGAAAGCACCTTATTGTAGGAGCTTTATTCAGATCTCCCTACCTCACTCAAAAGCCTTTTCTCTGACCCAAGACATATTGGTATAAGAAACTACAAAGACCAACCCAAAAAGCTGCTGTAAGGGAAGCCATGAGCAATGTTACTCAGTGCAACCTAAGTACTAATAGTAGGGTACATGTACAGGTACTTGTAGGCACACTTTAGGGAGCCTAGGGTAAGTGGTTTGATAAACAATTACAGTAAAAGGTGTTTCCAAGGATTCCTGAGCTGTAGAACCACTGCAAGGTACTTGGGGTCAAATGCCTATGGACTTCAGGAAAAAGTTACATTTTCCTGGTGATCCAGGGAATGCATGCTGTAGGGAACACCAACAAGATGCATAGGAAATTCATGGGGTTATATGCCCTCTTATCATTGCTTGCCTTTAAAACTGTAAGATCTTATTAACTTACTGTCAGTGCAACTTTTTAAGTTCTCTTTTTATTTGTAAATGAAAACAGATGAGTAAATCCATGAGCTGGAATTTTGAGGATGGACACAAAATAAAAGTTCTGTTCTCTGTAAGGGCCAGAGTCCACAATCTTTCAGAAACCAGTCCTCCTAACTCATGCAAGGCATTCTTACATATGCCACAGTAAAAATGCACAGATCTTCTAGGAAATGCAGTTTTCAAAATCTGCTAACTCGTCCAAGTATAAACTAACCCCCGAAAGTACATGCAAAAACATTTAGCAAAAACAAATACTGTTTTCCTACTTTCTTCACTCAGCTATGGACCTATGTCAAAGAAGGATAGTCATGTAATGACTTTTTTTCTAAAATAGAGGAAGTGGTTCTTCCAAATGTAACTGAAAATATTGTTGTTTGAATTAAATCAATACATTATGTCTGGAAAGGAACAAGAAAATTTTAGCAAAGCAAGTGTTAGAAGCTCTAAGTAGTTAAAAAAAAAAACTTCAAATGAAATCCTGCTCTACTTGGGTTGAAGAGGCAAACTATTGCCACTAGAAACTAAGGAGATTTTTTTTTTTCTAGACAGCATTCCACCTGAGGATCTAATCAGTCATCAGCTTATACTCTCTATTTAGCAAATCTGGGCAGATTTACAGACAACCTTAGTATAGATAAGTCTGTAGGGGCATCCATGACAGAGTCAAAAAGTAAAGCAGACTTTTAAAATCTAAAAATACTAGAACAACCCTTTTGGACTTAAAGGCATTAATTAAAACACAATGATGACTATCCTTTTTGTGTCTCACCACACTATCAAGCACAGAAATGCAAGTTCCTCCTTCCACTCTAACCTCATACTAGTTGGCGTAGTAGATGTCAACATCAACATGAGCTCTGGCAGAACTTGGCTGGAATAACCCTCTTTGCTCTAGAGCAGAAAATTGCATGCAAGTCTCCCACCTTCCAGAAGCATAAATCTGGGCTATTTGTGGACATCTTTGTCCTTATCACTCTTGTTGAACCTGTTCCACTATGTGTACTTAAATGTTCATTGCTGATCAAGTTTGAATTTGATTCTCTCTGTTCCAGGATATGCCTAAATGATTAGCTTAGTCACATTAGTTACCTAGTGGACCATGTCACTGGAAAAGCAGGAATCATCCTTTCTGAACCCAACAAATGCATAGGGGCTAAACACTGAGAACTCACTTGTAGACACTGGCACCTACTGAGACATAAGTTAACTAAATTCTTCTGTGGGACTGATTTGGGTTAGATTGCAGGAGTTAGCAAGAATAAATAGCATGCTGTGGAGGCAGGATTATACTACAAAGTTATTTACTTAGTCACACTACCCTGTCTTTTGGGACTTCTTTTGTATTGTTCTTTTTTCCTAAGGAGGTTTCTGGGAATTTCTTCTTTGAAAATACAGTACTGCTTATAATTCCAAACAGGAAATTAAGTCTCCCAGCTAAGGTGAAACCCAGGAATTTTTCCAGTTGAACAATGGACTCCAAAGGGAGTTTCTATTTAGATAAGAAAGGGCTGGAAATTCCAGCCACCTTAAAATACATGATCAGAAGTCCTTCTGCTTTAAAAGCTATTGGTTACTTTCTGGGACTCCTAAGACTAGAAGGGATTTTGAAAGGTCACTTATGCCAGTCCTTTGCCCTGAGGCAAGATTAACTAAATGTTTTTGTCCTATCACAGAGACTGAGACTCCAAAGTTCTCTATGTAATTCATATTGATATTTCACAACATCTACTCTTCAAAAGTTTGTCTTAATAGCAAAATAAACATTTGGTGTATTTCCAGTCTTCTATATCTTGCCATAAACACTGTGACATGGAGAACAAATTGTTCCCTCCCTTTTTAATGGAAGCCCTTTATATGGTTTAACATTTTATCATGCTTTTTGCCTCTTCCTTTTTTTAACTCCTTTAGGCTACACAGCACCAGTTTGTCCAGTCTTTCTTTGAGGGCCACATCTTATGCACACAGACAAGCACACAAAAATGAGCTTTTTTTCCTCCTTTTTAGTATGATCACATTGGCATGATTAAGCAAGCTAATTCAGTTACCCTTGAATTTTCCTATGGTTTTCTATCTCTGAAACTTACTAATTAGCCTCTACAGTGTACTTTTAGATGTACACACTTCTGTGCACATTGCAATTCACAGCAAAACAAGACTCTCCCTCACGTGGCAATATCTATGTTCAGGAGTATATAATCTCTAATCCAGGTATCTTTTTGAAAGTCTTGTATTCGGTTATTTTAGTCTTACTCTGCTAATTCTCCTGTATTAATTACCACCTCAGCAAAGGAAACAGAATTTAAGCAGTTACCTTTAGTTCCACAAGTACTTGGCAAAAATATAGCATCTGAAATTAATTTCCTTGGCCCCTAACCAAGCACATTTTGCAAGTGTGAAGGTGTTTTCCACATGATCAAGTTTGCTGTCGCAACCAGACCTTGGCCTGCACTGGCTCTTTTTTCACACATCCTCTAAATAGTGCTCTGTGAGAAGCCCCATGGAGTTGGGCTCTGTATAAAATTGTTGGGTATTACAATGCTTTTGGATTTCATTTTCAGAGAAAACCTTGCTTCCATTAGGATGAAGTTTGCATCCACCTAGTTTAAATATATTATCTCCTTTACTCTGTTGTCATGCTAAGGATCTGCTGAGGAATTCTTCCTTTCCTGCCTCATCCTTATTATAACAAGGTCACAAATAGTCAGTTTATTTCTTTAAATGGATGCCTTTTTTGGTTACTGTGTCAGGTCCTAAATAGATTTTTTAACTTTTTATGATATCACTGAAAATATTAGATATTATCACTTCAAAACTACAAGAACAAGACTTTAACATTTTATGCTAACCACAGTCCTTTAACCCCTGCCCCTTGCTATCACAGTTAGCTGCTTTACCCATTTTCTCCATATTTAGTTACAAGATACAGCCAGACCATTACCAGGAATATTATCATAATTGTGACTTATCAAAAATTAGTTCTTTTCCTGGAATTAGTCTTTAAAATTTGATTTCTACATAACTCTTCTGTTCTATGTGACTGCAGCTCTTTCTGAATCATTGTAATGTCTTTCTGAATCATTATAATTACTCAAGTCATTCTCCACTGTTGGAACATTGCAGGCAGTCAAAGAAGATACTGACTTACTCTTTTAAGACACAACTCTTGGTGTGCCCTATCTCTGCTGCTGTCCCACAAGGCAGCAACACACCATGATCCACCACACATCATTATTCTGCAGGCAACAGTACAGCGACTATAGATGTAGACAACAACAGTAAATGAGACAGAAGAGCAAATTAAATAAATAAAAACATCTTTAGATTCAAAATTAGTTTTCTCTTGAGTACCGTAACAAATGTTGAACCTCCCAGGACAGAACCCTAAGCGTACAAATTCAGGCATTCGTTCAGAGCAGGTTTTAGGATGTGTGGTGATAGAAAACCCACTGAGAACACTGCTCAGTGCCAGAGGAAACTCTTTTTAAAATATCTAAGTCCTGGAATAAAATCTTGAATTAAATTAGATAATTGGATATCAATAATACTAAATACATTAAACCAAGCAAGGCAAATACATGCTTCTACGCTTAATTCAAAGGCATAGCTTTATATATAAATACATAATGGGTCATGAGAACACATGCAATAATCTTACTGAATAAAAGAATGAAGAATATTGGGAAGCAGGCATCATGTGCGTTAAATCTTACATATCCATGTGTCCCTGCATGCCATCCATAACTGCTGGGATTCCTTTCATGTCAGGGGTTGTCAACATCATTAGTGTATAGATTACATGACTAAGATCCTACAGATGTAATCATTTTGTAGTCCATCACTGCCCTGACGAAGACCAGTTGTTAGATGACAGTGGTGAACCAGGTTATTCAAAATATAAATTTGGATTCCAAATAATTTTTGGAGCTTGAATCTAGGCAGGGACCTAATTTTCCATTAGGTTCTACATCCTTAGAGATGCAATGTGACTTCCTAGCTTGGACAGAAGCTCTGTGATCCAAGCTGGGCACTGGCTCCTTTGGTACCTTTCCCTACACAAGCACTTGGACTTGCTGCATTCTGATGAAGTGAGAACTAAAAGAAAAAGAAATACAGAAAGCGTCCAACAAAAAGCCCATTTGAATGAAAATGAAGTAAACAACATGTGCCATAGCAACAGATAAATGTTTGGAAGAACACAGTGCTAGAGGGCTGCCAGAGGTCACAGAGCTAAAACATTTCCAGGATCTGGGACATCAGTCACAATGTTTACTATAAGCCAAAAACAGGCAGACTGAGCAAACCAGTCAAGCACTGAACATGACCAACATCTGAAAAGTCCTTCTGAGGCCTCACAGGTGTGTTGCAGTTTGAGATATGGTAGCGTCTGTGCACACCCACTAATCTGCCAAAGCTCTACATTTGTAGTGGCATTTGAATATCCATGTTAAGATACACAGAACACTACTTGAAAATGCACTGTAATTGCAGACATAGAGATAGGTCATATTTTATCCTTTATATGCAATCATTTTAGTGGCCACAGTGGTACAGATGTTCAGAATACAAGCAACAGATGTCAAAATTCACTTTCATCTTCTAAAAATATGTTTTTCTTTTTCCATCTGCACATCCGTTACTTTTAGTTGTGCCAGATAACAAAAAGCTAGGGGCACCTTCAGAATAAATGAAAGCAATGAAGACACTGGTGTGTCACAAGAGGCAAATACCTCCACTGGTACCACAAACCAATCTAATGCTTTCCTGCCTCCCTCCATGATTAGCAGCACTGATGACAGCCAGGCAGACAGACAGCAGGTTTCTCTCTGGGTATACAAAATTCCATCAGCATAGATGAATCTCATAGGGTATGCTGTAGGGAGACAGTCCAAATAATTAGGAAGAGCTGTTAATACATGACAGGAACAAAATCAATAATCACAGCTGATTGCATATGGGACGCAAGCAAGAACCTAAGTTTAAGATGAAGCAGGAAAGGACCTGGCAAGACACCAAGCTGAGAAGACAGATACAGTACAGGGGAGTCCCAACAGATTCCCAAAAGAGGCCTATATTTTCATGAAAACAGAAACATCTATCCCTTAGAGATTGGAAGTGCTGACTAAACTGAAACAGGAATTTTTGAAGGTGCCACACTACAACCCCACCTCACTCCAGACCCCCAAATTCACTGATGAATGTCACCTAACCTTGCCTTGACATCAGAGCCAGAAACAGCAATATGACCTCCTTTGAGAAAGTCTCCTGTATACCTACACTACTACCTTCTACAAGGAGAGTATAAGGATTGCCTTAAGCACCATGGTTCATGGTGTTTGGCTCCTTACAGCTGAGTGGCAAGTTTTGAGATCTCAAAGCCTTTTTCATCAGTGCACTGGGCAAGTACCCAGAGCAGTCCTGTAGCTGCAGATACCATCAGGGTTATTCTTCAGTAAGGTGGACATTTCAGCATCCTAATCCTGACAGCACTACATGCAACAGTCTCGTTACATTTTAGTATGTCCTAGGAAGGCTTCATATTGAGTGCCAAGAAGTTGAAGAGGAGTAGTTTCCCCTATCAGAAGAAATTAGAGACAAGCAGGTCAATCGCAGAGAGAAGTAGGTCCAGGATGAGTACCTGTCAACTGTGAGATTTGCAGAAAACTGTAGATATTTCTGAAGGCTACATGTGCTGCTATATGATCCATGGTAATATGAAGACTATACAAGAAAAAAATCATATGTAAGCAGGTAAATTATTTGGCAACCAGCAGTAGGAAAAGAGGGGACAGTCTTAAACTGTGCCAGAGGAGGTTTAGGTCAGATATCGTGAAGAAGTTCTTTACAGAAAGAGTGATTTTGCCCAGGGAGGCAGTGGAGTCATTGTCCCAGAGGCATTTAAGAAGAGACTGGATGTGGCACTGAGTGCCATGGTCTAGTGGTCAAGGTCTTGTGGTTGTCTGTCTATTCATTTCACATCTTTTCTGCCTTGGCCTGACCGTGTCAATATAAGGTGTTTCACATGCCATTGCTGTGGGTAACACAGCTAATTTTGGATATGTAGCTACAGTCAAAGAATGTGCTTCCTTGTTTACAAGTGTCATTAAATCAAGCCTAAGCCTATTAGAAGAGTACCTTGGAAATTAATAGATTGAATCTTCCTCACATTTAGATGGCTGAAATAACTCATTCCTTTTGATAGAATTACTTTTAGTTTCTACCAGTGTAAGTTAGAGAGGAATTGCAACAGGATGATGTCTCCTTACCACAGGACTGACTAGATATTCCAGACAGCTGGTCTGGAAAGCTCTGTCACATTGTGCAGTGGCTGCAGAAACTTTCAGTTCCATCCATGTGTCAAAAAAAATAAAAATAGAGAACTGAAGAAGAGTCTGGTTTTGAGATGTGTAGGAAAAAGCCCAGTCCAAGGGCTACAGTGTGTTGCATTATGGTAAATCACAGTAAGAGGACTATTATCCAATATACAGGAAGAAAGGAAAAGGAAATATAGTACATACAAGTTCAATACTTACTGAGATGTTGATTCAAAATCATTACAGGACCTAAATTTAAATATTTGGGTATATTTGGGGTTTGCTTTTATTAAATGGATATATGCAAATATTTAGTTTTGGCATTTTCAAGTTAAAAAAAATGAAACAACATAAAGGTTTTACTGTCTTTCGTAAAGCTAGACTGTCACAACAGCTGCAGCCATACCACTTCAAGATAAAACATTTGTGTGACAAACGATGTGACAGTGGCTCCACATAGGCTACATCTGCAAAAGCTTTGGTTTTCCTCCTTCACTGTTAAATGAAGGTGTCAAAAACAATAGCCAAACTGCATAAATGGCCACATAACTTTATTCCTATCCATCACTTAACCTATTCTTAAACCTTGGGCCATCTCTTTTTTGGGGTGTTCTTAAATTTCTGTTGTGTCCTCTAGCATACTCAGTGTTGAACACAGAAATATACCAGAATAGTTCGAATTTTTTGGTCAGTGCTACAAAAGGGTCATCAATTCAGTTGTACCTTAAAGCCCGCAAAGTCATAAGCTCACCTTATGCTTTCTCCCTAAGGTGCAGTCATCTAGTCCTCAGTTTTCTTGCCATGCCTCTTTTGGTGTAGTGGGATCAATGGCCCTGAACACCACCATGTAACACAGCAGTGCCTGGCTGGTTCCCTTAATCTCCTCCAGTAAGCCACATACGCATCTTTCCTTTGTCACACAATTGCATCAGGGGCACGTGGAACAGCACAGCCTATTTCTGCGAGAACAGTGATTCTGCTGTTGCTGCAAAAAAGGATTTGTTGCACACAAACAGACCGGGTGTGCAATGCACAGATTATCAGTGTGATGCACCTTGGAAGCAGTGGAGCTACTGTTTGGGCACGGTTCATCCACTCAGTGAAGCGTGTGCATTCCTGGGGAGGACACCAGCAAGAAACAAGTTTCTACTGCCAGAATATTTCCTCCAAGCTACTGCCAGACACCTTCTTCCTCAGGAGTAACTTGAGAGCACATAGGGACTGAGCCAAAGAATTTTTCTGGCAACAGAAATAGCTTGAACCTGGCCACCTTGGGCTTCTCAGCCCCTCCTATCTGATATATGCCCGTCTTTTTCTACCTTGGAAACTACCATGTGCAAATCAGGATGACAGGCAAATAGGCAGTATCCGGTTTTGCTCCCACAACCTGCTGATATATACCTGGGGTAAACAGGAAGAACATTGCTTGGTCTTGAGGGCATCTGCTTTTCACCCATCAGTGATGCATCGTTGCCAAGGATCTGTTCTGAACAGAAACTTTCCACTGATCATCCAAGACTGCCCCTGGAAGAAGTATATTATTAGTCTTTCCTTGAGGCTCTTAATTTCCTATCCTCTGTCACAGGTGTGCTCTAGGACAGTGAGGGGGACAGAAAAGCTGTGGGCTTAATAGAAGTGTGTTTTTTACCAAACCCACAGCTTTTCTGTCTTAGTTAGCAGAAGGGATCAGAATTCCTGACTTTCAGGACACATTGCTTCCAGTGTTTGATTCTTCTCATAGCATGCACTCTTATCAAGAGAAATAGCCCACATTTCAAGCAGCTTTGTGGAGCACTGCTAGATATTTGCTGTTCCACTGTGACAGCCTATTGTGCCTCTTTGCTCTTTTCCTCCAGGGAAAGGCAGTGACTCTCTGTACCTGGCAAATTTACCATGGCATATGCCACAGTGCATCTCCCAAAAAACACTAAAAGAGCTTATTCACAGTACTATTGTGAGTTTGCTTAAGAAGAAACAATAGGCTATTTCCACAGTGTCATAACTTTTTTCCTGCCTTCTCAGACTGCTTTACTAAGTGGGAGCAACAAGACTAACACCAGTGAGATGAAATAAAGATATATCCACGATATATCTGTGAAGGAGCTAAAGTTTATGGCATTGACTGAAATAGGGGCAGAGAAAGTATGCTGAAAACAAAGATGGGAAGAAAATCAGTTGAGTGAACAGTGAAAGAAGATGATTGATTGTGCCATATTTCTGTGTCAGCGCTAACAGAAATGCTGTAGAAATAAATAAGCCACTGCAAGAAGGAGAATCAGCTGTACTCCTTGACTGGGGCAGTTCTAGTGTGTGGAGACCTCTGACATCCTGACAAAAAGCTCTGGGATGTAGTGTGTCCTCATTTTGCCAACAAGATGCAGAATGTTCACCCACTGAGCAGCAGCAGCAGTTTCATGACAGAGGGCGATACAAATCTCAGCCCAAGCTCCTCCATTGCTCATCTGACCCATCAGCTCATCTTCCTCTTCCTTAAAAAGATGCAAGAAGGATCTTCCGCTTCCATTCCTTAAAAAAACAAACATCTGGTCAGTCTAACCAGAGTTAGCTCAGTCCCTCCATCTTCCCACTCCACCACTTCTCACTTCCCCTCCGGAAAAGCACTTTATGGTTGTCTCTTTGTTCCACAGAGCTGTTGGTACGGGCTCTTCCTCACCCATATATTCCACTTGATATGGCCAAAAAGAAAAGAGAAGATGTCTCACATAGAATCAGTGTATGAATGTCTCATGTGCTGCTTCTTCCTCCAAACTTGTCATGGCATACTGGCTGCAGTTTCCAGGAGTGTTTACATGGAAATGGCTTGGTTTTGTTTCACTTCTTACTTGTCATTTGCTTGCTCTGTCTGTCTGCTTGCTCGGTTTCTCCACTGTAGATTCTCATCCTAAGCAAAAATTCTATTGCAATGCTGTGCACATCCTTCTCTGACCACTATAAAACCATACACATGCTTCATCCCCTTCCTCTCCAGTCAGGCTCTCAAAGTCAGGTGCAAAAACAAACATTAACACACCATGGCTCAGTGTCGTCTCAACATTATGGTAAGTTGGTTTTTTTGTTCACTTTTGGTTGGCCCTTTTATTTTCTTTATTTTTAAACTGGCCTTGCATAAGGACATTCAAAATCAGGGAACAGTTTCTTTATTTCCTCCTACCAAGCAAGACTTCTTCTTTCATTCTCTTGCAGAGTGTGCCAAGTCCCTGCCCCAGGACACCATGCACTTGGAGAAGCTGCCAGAGCTCAGGGCATGGCAAGCCCTACACAGACCATTCATCATGAAAGCACTGGCACCTAGCCTGGCACTGCTGCACCCAGGCAGCTACGGCTCAGTGACTCAGAAACCAGCTGCCAACAGAATAGATGCCATTTCCAACAAGTCCTTCTAGCTTTCCTTGTCCTTTGGGCTGGTATTGTCCTCCCACCAGAAACTGAGATACCGACACCTCCCCTGTGTCTGAAGGCACAGCTTTTCACATCACAGTTTGAGCTCACAGTGAAATCACTAAGATTCTCCTGACAATCAAGAGCAGAACTAAGGCTAAAACCAATTCCAAGTTTTTAAAATTCAAAAAAGATCTGGATTCCCAAATGATTGAATGGGAGAAATTGTGTTGAATTCAATACATCCACAATGATACACAATAAATCTTGCTGCCCATGTTACTTAAACCTGTAAGCTGGTACCTAACTAAATTGCCATGTAATTTTTTTCTCTGGCCATTGCTGAGAACATTCCAGTTCTCAACACCAACTTGCAACAGATTAAACCCAGTGATTCCTACAAAAGCTGCTACAAGTAGTCACAGAAATATGGACTTTCACAATGTAGAGATGCTTTCCTACCTCAGAGACTTGAGAACAACTTTAATGTGTTACTAAAAGTCAAAGTATTTATTTTCTGATTAATGTGGCAATTTTTTTCTCTTCATAAAAATCTCATAAGAATTAAGAACAGGCCACGGGGGGGGGGGGAAATTAAGCCAAACAAACAACAAAAAGCCCAAGCATAACCCTTGTTATATAATCAGTCCCATCTGAAATTCTGTCTCTGCTTACTGCTAATAATAAAACTATCAGAACATTTGGTCAAAAGTCAGGAAACAGCAGGGGCTACTCAGGAACTTTGCCATTTCAAATTAAAGGATTCAAAAGGAAACATTACTGGAAAGTAAGTTTTTTGTGTCAAATAGAATCACCTGACTGGGAAGTCTCACAAGAAACAAAAGTGTTCTACGCTCTGAAACAGCCAGCCAGGCGAGTCGGATCTGGCACACACTGAACTCAATGGGAGCAACTTTAGTAGGTTCATTGGAAGTTGAAGTAGATCAAATCTACCTTGACTAACTAAAAGTAAAAAAAACCCACCTTTTTAGTGAAGGATCATTGTTTGAATAGGATTAATTCAATTTTACTAATTTTCACAAAATATTGAAAAGCCTGTGGAAAGGAACTTTTTATCTTCCCTCACCAAAAAGAAAAAAATAACATGTTCAGCATCGGTGAGGATTCCCTTGATGTTGGCTGCTTGGACCATAGCCATAGGGTAGGGAAGTCCATTTGCACAGCAGACAATACAATGAAATGCCCAGGCTTACTTCTGAACCATAAATCAGTCACCACTTACAAAACACCGAATTTTACTGAATCACAGCCAAGTCTTCTCCAGCTCCCAGAAGAATATGAATGGGGATCTCACAACTCCCTGAGCCTTCAGTTTCGTACTGCACTCCTGAGAGGCACAGCCCAGAACTTTACCTTTATACCTTCCTGAAGCTATTGTGCAGGCAAGATCATTTAAGTGTCTGTAAATGCTCATGCAGGTAACAGGGTACCTGTACTTGGCAAGATCCTTAACTTGCATACTTTTCAAAATTTTGTCTCAGCAAGTTGCTCTGCACATAACATTCAAGTTATAAAAAGAGCCACAAGTATTTTTCTTCAAAGATGTGCTCAATGCCATCTAACTTAGCTGGCAACAACATCAGTGGTGTTACATAAGGGTAATAAACCTGCCTATTTGCCAACAGAAAGTTCATTAGGCATAAGTTATTGTTCTGACCATCAAATTGTGAAACTTCACAATTTCTTTTTAGTTTCTATGAAGAGGATGTGCCTGTGGTCTTGGCAGGTTGTTGCTCTGTGTGCTATACATGGTCCACAGAGCTCTCCATGGATCTGTTGTGTGTTTAAATGCATATTCACAAGACAAGGAACTATAGACCATATGGCAGAGAAACAATCAGATAATACAAAGTCACTCAAAAAAATTCGTGGAATAGGAAACAGTTTCTACATATCACGTTGCCTTTTCAATTACTGCCATGAGAAAACTTCCAAACATTTCACTTCCACTAATTTCATGCAATTTAAGCAACACAGAGGATAGGAACCAGTTATGAAGACAGCAGAATCCTATGGATTCAGAGTTGTCCCAAGGGCTAGGCTAGAGTTATATAAAAGGATGAAGTCTGGCTTTTTCCACTTGATCCAAATTAAATCCAGCCAAATATTAGCAACATACTCTTTAATCTCAAAGGAAAACACCAAGAGTCAAGAAAGAACAGACATTCAGAATTGCAGTGCTTATGCTGCTCATGAAAGAAGAACTGATCCTCTGATTGCATTCCCAAGGCAAGGACTTCTGGGGTTGAAGAAATTCCATGAAGTGACCTTTAGCCTCTTGATTTCTGGAAAGAGATAGAGGGAAGAGTCAGCAGATTCTTCCAACACCAGATTTCGTCCTCTTTACAACAACAAAGATTTAAGGGTTCCTGCTCTCTTGGAGGAGAGCTCTATCTCATCTCCAGATAAGTACCTGGAGACCTCCCCAGAAGCAGAAAGACAGAATTCTTGATGCCATTTTTATACCTAGGGCACCTGCTCTTGCAGCCCACAACGGTGACCTACTGAAGAGGTTTATGACAAGGACTACTTAGCCATTGTCACATGCAGGCATCTCATAAATTCTGTGTCTGCTTCAGTAGAGGAAGTATCCAAAACAGGTTTTGTACAGACTAGAGAATTCCCCAGCATCTTTTCCTCCACTCCAGCTCCCTTTCCTGCCATCACAGGGCAGTAAAACTGCCACTTTCAACCCCTTTTGGGTCGTTGCCTTCTTTTCCCAGTAGCTTTACATGCTCTGACCAATCTCAAGCAAATCTGACAATAGGATATCAACCACAGAAAAAATGTTCTCCAGGTTGAAAAAAAGCAGATGAGGAGGAGGCAGATTTCACTGTGAAGAAAGGGCTACATTGGTGATGATACTTAAACACTTAAATCCTGACTCCAGAATGCCATTAACTGCTGCTTTTGCAACACTTGTCAGTCATTCATGCAGGAACATCCAGTCCTTTGGATATTTGTCTGCAGAAAGTGGTTATATCGTCAGTAGAGAAAGCCAAAATCAGTTCTTAACTGCACACTATTTTCACACCTGGAGACACTTGCTGTTCCTAAGATAATTATGCCACCATTAGATTTGCTTGAAGGCAACAAAAGGCTGGGTAGGAAGCTGCTGGGAAAAGGAAGCAAATAGATAGCTGACAACTGTATTAGTTACTAACATAATTCTTTTGAGACAAATATTATCAAAATATAACAAAAGTAATTGGTAAAAAAATAAAGCTACTTCTAGAAGTGTTTACTTATGAAACAGCTTCTATAAACACAGAACTTTCTCAAATGTGAATATAATGGAGATCATACAATTTTCAGGCCAGTACAAGTTTCTTATGCAAGCAGAAGATTATTCAAGAGTTCTCTGTTTTAAACATGATAGAACTAGGCAGAAATTTGGAGAAAGAGTAATTCAAAATCGGAGAAATCTTGGATTGCACTCTGTAGAAAATACCTTTCTATTTGTCAGGCCCCTGTCTTTCTTTACATTTTCTGCTCTGTCATTCAATAACCTGTCAAACATATATCCAGCTCCTTTGTGCCTGTAAGGAAGTCTACATGAAGAAATATTATTATAATGATTCAATAAAAGCAGAGAAGCAGTGTGGTTATCCACCACCACATCACAGCCATTCTGGCATCTGTAGGAAAATTAGCATTCTGGTTACAGTTTTGTAACACAGGCCTATGTAGCAATAACACCTTAAAGAAGTGCCTGTCAACTATTTACTTCCATCCCACTGACCCCCACCTACCACGCCAGACCATGGAATTAAGGAACGGATTTGACTTTGGCTTATTTTTTTAAAGATGATAATTTCTCTTTTTTCCCCAGTATTATTTTCCCAGGGCAGACAACTTCATGAGGCAGCTCACAGGATAGCTGGGCAAACACTTGTACCAGTGGTCCTGAAAGATCAGTGACACACCACAGATGCCTGGAGTCTAGAACTGAAGCAAGAATATCTTCATTGATATGACATTTAACCAACTGTGGTCTCCTGTTGCCAGACCAGGCGTGCCACAGGCAGATCAAACAAGCTGTTGATCCTTGGTAGAAACACGGCAACATCTCCAAAAACTTTTGCCTGTTTTCAGCTGTGCCTCCAGGATTTATGGTGACACATGTTGCCTTTATGACATATACCCATTCTTTCTCTCTGGTGCCTTCTGCTCTTTTTTAAACATGAGTTTATGCTCTGTGTTTTTCATTTCAAATTTCCTCCCATTTTCTAGTCTTTATACCCTGGCCTTGATCTCAGATTTCCTCTTCAGCTGTGACTTTATAAGTTACTTGCCTCAGTCTCCCTCCAGCCCCTGGTTTTGTGTTCAGCATGCTGTGTGAGAGGATCATATCTTATTCTTCTGCTGGATCTCATCCCACACCACAAGCCTCACTTGGAAACCCAGTGGAGTCAACAGACCTGTTAGCACTGTAGTAGGATGCCCATGGTAGCTGGAGGCCTCAGTGAGGTGTAATGTCACACAAGTGGCTCAGTATGTGCTCCAAAGGGGCTGGCAGAGAGCAGAGCCCAAGGTGGGGTTGAGGAGCAGGACAGCGTGGGATGTCAGCACACGGGAAGCACATAGTTGTCGTGTCCATACTCTTGGGAGTTTATCCATGTCCTAAGCAGGACTGTATGTCTTGAAGAGACCCCAACAACTTCGTAAGTGGTGCTTTCCTGCACTCAGGAATAGTTTGTCTACGTAGAAGAGGAAAGGATTTACTGGAACAGAATGGGAGGGAGAAATCCTTATAAAGACATAGGGGCTCTTTGTAGTTAGAATAACATCAGTTCCCCAGTAATTCCAGAAGATAACTGAAGGGCACACATTCAGCAAGGTAAGCTGCTATCTGACCAAAAAAGAGCTGCTTCTTCCCATGTATTTAGGTTTCTCATCACTTTCTAGCTTTATAGCTGGAAACAACTCTCACAGAGTGCTGCTGCCCCCACCTCTCAGCTTGCTGTGTCCTGAGGCTCTTTGCCTTTCATGCTTGCTCTGCCTCTTTAACAGTGCCAGATCCTCTGTGACAATTCCCAGTCTGACCTCACAACACTCTCTGGTCCCAGATTTAATGTCTGTCCCACATCTGGAACAGGCCTCACAGGCATTCCTCTCAGTGTTCCTTCTCAGCAGCCTTCCTCCCTGCCACACATACTCCTCCAGTTGCATGGCACAGGAGCTTCCCTTACCATATGGATTAAGATTACTGTTTTTGCTAAGAGGTGCAGACACAAGACAGGCACAGTCCCAGAAATAGCTTACTCAGCAGCAGTTTATTATAGGGATGCTGTATACACCAGAACAGCCATCTTCCTCATTAGGCCTCTGGGGACATTTTTCTATGTCCACATTTCCTGCACTCATCTGCTCCTTTCTTGGGCAGGTCCTTTCATGAACAGGTGCTTTATTAAGGAAGTCAGCAGTTGCATCTGACTCCCCTACTCCTTGGATCCCATCCTATCAGCCTATCCAGCTCACACAAGAGGCCCAGGTGAAGGATCACAGTATCAGTATACATACAATGAAACCATGTATGTTTCAGAAAAGCAGCATTCACTTTCCTCCAGAGGTACTTCATTTCAGGATCAGCACTGCTCCAGACTGTTCAGTAATGCCAACTGCTTCAAAAGATTGCCCAAGCAGAGAACTGCAACACTTCGAACGAATTAGTAGAATGAGGACACAACGGGGAGAAAATGACAGTTTTTATTTTCTCATTTCAGGAATACTGACATCCTCAGACAAACCTAGATGACCAGTAGTGGCTAATCAACAGTCACAGCACCAGGCACTGAGAATTTACTGCAATCCACTATAAATCCACTTTTCTTAGACCATGATGTGGATTGAGTATGTTGTGGCTGCCATGAATCAGAACCACATGACACAAGTGCTCTGAGGTCTTGCACATCAGCATCACAGGAAAGCAGCACCAGGCAAGAGAATACTGAAAGCTGATGCAGGGCAGTGATAAGATCACCCCTAGAGCAGTCACCTCTTCACCTATCCAAGACTTGTACTTATCTCTGCCTCATGCATCCAATGCCTCCAGCACACATACAACAGGATAACATGTAATAGGACCCATGATCTGGTGAAGCAAGAGCAGGCTGCAAAACAAACCTTGTGTCTGATCACCAGCAAGCCTCCAGGTGTGATTTAATCCACTACTGCCACTCTGCAATCCTCCTATATTGCATTCTTTCTTACACTGAAGGAAGTCAGAAAATGACACCATATTTCTCTCTGCGCAAATGCTGCAGAAGCTGAGCCAAGCCAATATTAATGCTGCAAGAGTTGCTGCAGCATTCCTTAGTAATTCTTGGTAGGGAGGCTAAAGGACACCACCACTTTCACAATGATAAGATGCAAATAATTAGTAATTCTGACATTGTTTAGAGAAGCTACTTCCCAGAACAGTAAATGATCTGAGAAATAGAAGGCTAAACCACCAAGAAAACTGCTCCAAAATCCCCACAAGAGAATATATTGTACATCAGAAAATCAGTGATACAGCACATCCCTTACTTATGCCAGCACAAAATCATCATTTTTGCATGATCTGAATTATCAGAGTCATAGCAAACTAAAACCACACCTTGAACTGTTTCAAAACTTTTCAGCTGAGGGATCAGCCATGCAGATATTTTAAGTGCTCCTAAGAGCACAGTCACCAATTTCTGAACTTCCATAGGGTATGCAGATCTTATCACATCTTCTTCCAGTTACCCTTTCTCAACTTAGGCAAGGCAGTCAACCACTTAATAAGTATTCTGTTTATGCCTCCAGGAACTGAGTTGCCGATCAGATCAGGAAGGGTATTTTATGATGGCTCAATCTGCATTAACAGGCAAGAATTCCAAAAGGAATGGGTGGGTTTGCTACGAGTACTATCACAGGCATCAGAACAATCCCTATACTTCTGCTGTTAGACTTCTGCCATTCAAGTATAGCTTTCAAAGCATAGAGCCTCTCATACAGGATATTCCTGCTTGATATTATCTCTTGGTCAAGTAGAAGAGCTTATTCTTCTGCATCAGCCAGAAGAAAGGTATTTACATTTTCTCAGTTCTGTCATACAACACAACAAAGCAGATGGACAACAAAACACAAGGTATTTAAGTAATTAAAGGATCAGTATCACCTCCTAAGGTTGTTATTAAAGCATTACCACAGCACGCTTACTCATCTTTTGCCATAGTCCCATTTTGCAATGCAGAAATTGGTGACTCGTGGTAGTCACCCCAAAATTAATATTTTTTTTTTTTACATAATTTTGAGGCAACGAAAGGATTTAGGAAGGGAGCAGATTCAGAGAAAACGTATTCCACCTATTATGTTTGCCTTTGGCTTTCAAGTGTCGAGTCCACAGAGATTATTAAATTAACAGTAAATTACTATTTAGTTACTAATCAGTGATTTCAGTGAAGATATAAGGGCTTAAGCACCTCTATATAACTCAGTTAAGCTTTTTAAGACAGACTAAATTCACCAAAAGCTAGAAGAATAAAGGTATGAAATTATGTGGCAGGGGCAAACAAGAAGGAAAGGCAATGAGAGGAGAGATTACAATTTGTAACTAACTGGTATTACTAAAGCAAAGAAAGATTACTTAAAATGTAATACATGGGTCTAAACAATATTGTGATTAAGTCAAGAACTTAAATGTTTATAAATTGTCATTCTGGCCCATCTGCATGTGGGCAGCAGGAAGGGCTTTGCAGTCCTTGCTGCCCAAGCCTGCACACCAGCACTGAGCTGCACACTGAGAAGTTTCCAGGATATCCCAGGCCACCTATAATCCACAAGATTTACTGGCAATGCTCTGGGGAAAACTGGTAGTTGTTAATAAAAGGTCATGTGCCAGCTCAACAGTTCCCTGAACAGATGGATGAAGAAAGCCTTCCTGTTGGATAAAACCTTAAATTCTGAGCCACTTTAAACCTATACTGAAGAATAAAGATAAAATGAACGTAAAAAAGCATTTGTTCATCACGACAAAGATTGATAGAAATTTGTAGATCTTACAGGAATTACTGGGGAAACCAGAAAATTCTTGTCCTGATATCCAGACGATTTCTTTTTCAAGTAGGTTTAAAGTATATTGGCCTTGACTGAGATCAGATGTGAGCAGACAGATAAGGATTTTAGTTAGTTTGAGATGACCGTCCACCACAACGTTTAAACATGCTATATCATACTCTGAATATGTTTCATGACACGAATTCTACATCATACTTTTCAAAGATTGGTGGAAAACACTCAGGCTCTTGGGGTGCAGAGATATGTTTCAGAGACAGAGAGGGTTAAAGAAGTGGGGAAAAAAAAGGTGTGTTTTCTCTTCTTCCAAGCACAGCCATCTCACTCTCCATCTCACTCCTATGTCTTTTCCCTCCCTACTATCTGGTCTGGCTCTTGACTGCTCAGCATCCAAATCAAGCATAGGGAACTGCCTCTCAGTCTCTTGCACTTATGAGTCAGAAGGGAACCGAGCATGCTCGGCTGTGAGAGACCTCCGAAAAATTTTGGTCGTCTATTTTAAGAAGCCAGTGCTGAGCTGCTTGCTACATTTTTCCTTAGAAAAGCAACATACTCGATACAGATTCAAATGTCACCATCCTCTGTTGATACTCGAGGCTGATGCACAAGGCCAAGAGACCACTTGAAGGAAGGTATCAATTAGAGTAATTTTAGCATTGCAAACAAACTTATTCTCAATTCCTAAGTAAATTTATCTCTTTTGTTTGCCTATTATGGGACTTAATCCACTCTCTTTAACTAGTCTCAATTTTATCTTCCTAATCTTAAAGAATGATTGACACTGAAGTATTTTCTGCAATGACTTCCATTCAGAACAGGCTCAGAATGTTTACTTTTTATGGTTTATACCAAAACCAAAGCTGTCCTTTGCAGTGTTGCACAATTTGGCAAGAGATCATCTATCCCATGGAAAGCTGTGCACAAAGTTACAGGATTTTGATTGTCATTTCTGGCCATAATCTTGCTTTCTTTAGTTATAGCAAGTCATGCGTATTTGCATGGATATATGTATATTCTATGGACATATTCTTGTTAAAGTACAATTGGTTTTGATGTGTGGTCTGTAGAGACAAACTGTTGAAGTTTGGCCTCAATGCAAACTGTAAAAGCTTCATGTTAGATGGCAACTATGACAGTAAATGGTCAACTATACAGTCCTTCTGGTATCAAGGTGTAGAAGCCCTAACAATTTTCTTAAAAGAAAGCTGAAGGCATTTCCAGCTTTCAGCAGAGGCTGTTTACAGTATTTGAATATAAGGAAGTTAAGTCTACACTTGACACTGCCGAGAACTGAAAATGTTTTTGAAGAAAACCAAGAAAGGTCACTTTAAAAAAAGCAGCTGAAATAGTCCCATTTCATTGCTATGCTGGTAATAAAAGGAGGTTTCAGAAACAATCACAAAAGAGAACAGGGAATTTCCCAAGATTTAAGGGCTTATTGTCTCCCTATGTCGCTGTTCATATCTAAAAACAAATACAAATTATGTAAGAGAAGGGAAACAACTATGTTATATATCATTAGCCAGCAGTGCATTTCTGGCTGAGTAAGAGATTATAAATGCAGAAATATAGCACAAGAAGCCTGCAAAATCCAGGGAATAGAGAAAGTAAATTAAATTCACAGGAGACAATTGTTTCAATCTTCCCAAGTTTTAACAAATCTGTTTGCTGAGATCACATTAGCACTTCTGTGGCACAGTTGGGCTCTCTTCCAATCCGCTTGAACTTTTCTTATCTGAAATGGAACTACTGTTTCCTGGTTTACTAGTAATTCTATTTATAGTTTATGCATGCTTTCCTTTTACATAAAGGCACAGAGAAAACAGTTCACCAGAAACTGAATAAAGTGAGTGCCCAGAGGATAAAAGAGGTGAGGTAAACACGTGAACACAATAGGGAGTGAGAGTTCAAGCACTGTTCACGTTAACAGAAAGATCCTCCACCCAGCATCCAACAGATCTGTGCTGCTTGCCTCCACCAGCCATATGCTTTCGGGTTTTTCCCAGGACTGTACAGAACTGAGCGATAGGAGAGCCCTGTTAACATGCCCTATGTTAGGGCAGAACCACCAATCCATAAGGATCCTAACGGACTCACTGCTATTCCTCTTCTCTGAGCTGTCTCCAACCTGTCTGCAACCTTCTTCAAGCCATACTGCTACAACTGTGCTGCAGCTAACATTTTGCTAATGTCAAGTGGAAAACCTTGATGTTCCCTGCAAGCTAAGCTTTGTTTAGATGACTCAGCACGGTTGATGCGTTTTCATGTTTTCAACCACTTAATCTTTCTGCCACTTAACCACTGGCTCCCCAGAAAAACCTTTGACAGACAACTTGATTTGTTTTCCAAATACGTCCTATTTTTATCAGGCAATTTCTTCAATTTATCAAGGAAATTTTGAATTCTACTGACTTCAATTTACTGAAAATATTATCAAACACAAGATATGCTCATGAAGCACCTGGTTCTTCCACTTTATTCATACTGTACTAGATTTATCTACATCATGTTTCCCTGATTTTTTCATCTGAACAGCATCAAAACCTTCAGTAAAATCTCAAATATGAAACCTACTCCTTCCTCTATGCTCACAAGGCAAGTCACAGGAAGCCTTAGAAGGACAATAGACTCATCTGCTTAGAAATCCTTTCCTAGTTTATTATGATGTGAATCTAAACTAAGCTGATGAGTCGTAGCCTTCAGTTCTTCTTTACCACTTCTGACTGATAACAGAGACAATACAAAAAGAGCCTCTGAGCAGAAGACAGAAGTGTATATTCAGCTCAGCTAAGCAAATTTTTGCAGATGAAGTTGCTGAACTTAACAGTATAAAAGGAGATACCAGGAAAAAATTATTACAGAATTAGAAGTAGGTTTACAATCAGTTTACTGAAGTAATGTGGGATCTTCTGGAAGGTAAGAGACTTCCCAGATAAGGGGCAAATAGCTGGTGTTCAAAGGGGAATAGTAGAAAGCATCATCATATGTTAAAATTGTTATAATTATGTGAAAACTGCTTCTAAACTGTAGCCTAGAAGTGAGCTTTACAATTGGAGGACATCCTGTCATTTCCAGGAAAAATTTCCAGGAAAAGAGAAAAGCATACTTTAACTTGCTGACATATTTCTGGCAAGAAAAACATAAAATCAGCTTTCCAAATTTGTTTTTAATTGAAATCACTTGAAAATTCTGAGCAGATAGTAAACAGAAAAAAAACCCCCAAACAATCAAAAAACAACCAACCAAATGAAAACCCAAAAAACAAAAGATGAAAACAAAAACAGAGGAGCAAGTACCTTCCTTAAATAAGAAAACTATGGACTAATTAGGCCTGTTCAGAAACGGGAATATAATGGGCTGAGTAGGATGTCTTTCAACTACCCATAATCGTGCTTCAGAACCTACAGCCAGTATTATGATCGGTCTTTTTTCACACAGACAACTCTTCTGTAGTTTCCTAGTATTATGACAAATGGATATTTTAATCCATTAGATCTCATGAAATCACTGAAGTTAATCAATTAAAAGACCAGTTAACGTATTGATAGAATTAGTAATGCTGATTACTGAGACAACCTATGAAGATCATCTACTTCAAGTTCCTGCTCAGGACAAAGGACATTTTTGAAGTGAGATCAAGTTGCTCAAGGTCTTGTCCAGCCAGGTTCTGAAAATCTCCAGTTCATATTATTATTCCAGAATTTACCCACTATTGAAGCCTTTCTTAAGGAGTGCTGCTGCCATTTGTCATGTCACTTGGCCTTACCACACATACTGCATCCGGTACAGCCTTGGTCCTCTTACACTGGATGTGCCCAAAGTCAGTGATGCAAGTCACCTCTTTGTGTACCACATACTTTTTATATTTTATTCTAATAGGCACTACTAAAAGGAGTACTGTCAGCATATATTACATGAACCGAAATGGTTAAGTAGCAGCCAATTAATTTGAAGAATTTTTTCTCCCATAATGCCTTGGTCCTTACAAAATCACCTACTAAAATCTTCCAAAGCATTAAAACTACAGCTTCCACACACATCCATGCTATTATACAGTGTAGAAACCTTTTTGGGATTAATGTAGAATAAGGAAAATGGGATTTGGCATCCGCAATCTGTTGGAAAACATTCATAACTTTTTGCAACAAGAAAGGAGAATATTTCTGTCAAATAACCATACTGCATAGAACTATACAAATTGCCCTCGAGGGAAAGGATAAGTCCTGAAACACGTCACTTGTGGAATGGAAAGTATGAATGCCTCTAAATGCTGACACACAGAACACGTAGGAGTGTAAAACAATTATAATTCTCCTAGTGAAAGTCCACAGTCCTACTTCAGTTTCAACCACCTGATGTCACCCAGTAAAAACAAGTCTAATACAGGCAGGTCTTCCGGCCATGGCACTGCTGGAGGGAAGCGTGGGTACAGAACTATTCTCATTACCAAAATTTCCATTCACCTGTTCAGCTTCAAGAAATGAAAATCCCTTATAAACTGAGAGGAATGCTTCCACATCCTTTCCCATGTGTTAGGACAAGCAGGTTGGCATAAGCCTCAGAGCTCTTGTATTTAATTGATTTAAATGATAGCTTCTCATTAATCACTTAAGGAGGGAGAACCTGACATGTAAGGAAAACTTACAGCTTTTCTGTACATTTTTCTTAAAAAAAGAGTTATTAATTGAAACACAATTTTCTAATCTCACCAGTATTTTCAACCAACTTAGTTTATACACGGCAGATTCATAACAATGAAAGAAACACTTCAAAAAAAGTTAAAATAAAAAAGTATCACTATGCACTATTAGATGCACTGATAGTGAACATTCCACTGAGGAAATGCTAGATTGGTAATGCTTAACATGAGGAAACATTTCATTAATAATAGCCTTATGAGAATAATCACTTATCCTGACTGTTGGTGATTATTGGCACAGCTGCTTGAAAGCTTGGTTAATTGAAAATAAGATAAGTATCAACACCAAAGAACATCATTCCCCTGACACATATGCATGTTTATCTATTTGGCTGAACACCATCTATTTGGTCTTGAAACCCTGTGAGAATGGAAATAAATAAGAGCTAAGAGAATGAGAGCTAAAACTTTTATTTTGAGAACTTAATTGAATTCTGATAACCAAAAGTTAATTGTCAATGAGGTAAACTTTCAGGCAGCTAAGACTTTCTCATGGAATGATAATATGAGGAAGATCCTTGCAGAGAGTTCAGGCAAGCGCTCACACTGTCTGTAACTCATTCACTTGAGCTCAAACACCTGGCTCTCTGAGAAACACAAAAGAAGGAAAAAGAACAAGTGAGAGGCTCTCGAACTGCATGTATCTGTGTGATTATTTAATTACTGGCTCCTTGTTTCACCCATGTGACCTCCATAAGTGGATGTCTGTATTACGCACCCGTACTGACTACAAAAGACAACTCTCGACATATTTACTCAGCTCTCATAAAGGAAATCTTTAGTAGTTTAAGAAAGTCTTGAAAATTGAAAAGGACAACTTAATGACTCACCAAATATGCTGAAATCCCAGAGAGAAGGGCATGTCCCTAGAGGAAACATCTGGATAGATCAAGGGCTTTTTACCTTGTTTGATTCTGGGAAAAATAATCTTTTCATCTTAGATTCTTCCCATAAGTATACAAAAGTCTTAGTGAAAGACTAATTTTCACAAGAAGTTCAGACTAATTCTATTTGATGAAGAAAATAAATATATGTATTACAATGAGCCAGTAGCATATAGAATCTGTCAGAGATAAACATATCCTAGGGAAAATTTTCTTCATTATCAGAATTAGTTAATCTTAAAAATAAAAGGTGTTGGCTTTTGTCCAGTGAAAATCGAACACAAATTAGTTTAATTTTCTAAATCTCAATAGTTGCTGAATTGCAGTGTTTCAGCTCAGACCTGGCAACATTCAATAAGAGATGGAGAAAACCAGATGGGAACAGGCTGAATCTTTGAAGACTACAAATGTAGCAAATACAAACTTCTCTGACATCATAGTGTTTGCTTTTCAAATGAAACAGACTTTGGCCTTTACTTACAGCTGCCCCAAATGTTGTTTATATTAGAATGATCACTTTGCAAGTACTTTCTGGGATTAGGTTTCACTTATTTTTCTATTTCGCATGAAAGAACCCCAACATCTTGGTTATCCCAGAGACGTCCACTGCTGTCAGTGGAACAGAACGGCACATCAGGGTGGCACTGGAACCACTTTTCTGGTCATATCAATGAGTTTTACTAGAGAGTAAGAATTAGGGGGTTTTTTTCTAAACATGACCAATGAAAGGCACCATGGATTTTCAGCGCACTGTGGTGAACAACTGACAATTTTCAGAGGCTCCTACAAGATGAAATCAATGTAGATATCACCTGTTTTCTTAAAACACCTCCCTGACTCTCCCTTCTCACTCCTGACTTTACCCTCTAACTTGCTTGAGAGGGAGCATAACCACTCCAAACCACCATTTCAAACATGAAACCCATCATCCCTACTATGTACAGTGGAGAAACATACATTCAAATGAGTAGGAGAAAGTTTGGAAATTAAGTAACTGTTCTAACAAGTTGAAAACTATGAATTCTCCAACTGTGTAATAAAAGAACAAATTTCTGAAAAAGCAGCTTTGAAATATACAGTTGGATTTCATACCTGGACTTGGCTACAACTTCAAGTACTTGCTCTGCTTTAAGGAAAGCTTCATCACAGAATGATGGTATTTAATAAGTTAAAATGTTTAGTCACAATCTAAGTCATTTTTTCATGCAGGACTTGATCAAAAAAATCACATTCATTTACAATCCATAAACTTTATAATTTAAACAAAGACATCCAATTGTCAGTAAACATTGCCTTTATAGGAAAATGCAGTTTAGCTTTTCCTCGATTTAGATAACAGCCTGCTCGCTGAGATAACTTGTTGTTACTAGCTTGCCTGAAATCATTAATATAACAATTCTTGTCTAACTTAAAAATCATGTATTAGTCTTGAATACGCTCATAGCTTTCGCAACAATGCTATCACGAGGGAACTAACATAAAATGAGCTCCACAAGAACCACAAGAAAATGGATACAAGATTTTGCATTGCAACATTGTAGGCACCTTTGTTAATTTTGCAATATTATAGGCTGGCACAACTCAGTTTGGAGAAAAATTGGCATGCTGCATCAGATTTTATCAAGAGGAAAACAGATAGAAGAATGCTACTAAAACACACCTGAGACCATTAGCCTAAATCCAAAATGATGGGTCTTGTTTATGTCCTAAGTGTCATCTGCCCTGGAATTTCCTTATGAAACAAAATAAGGCAATATACCTCTGACAAAACACGCTTTTGTGATCGTATCTAGAATGTTACCTGGAGCTCAAATAAAGGTGTCAGCTGGAACTGAGAGACTCTTCAGTGGAATACTTTTGATGTTGCTAAGTAGGAAAAAACGGAACCTGACAAAAATTGAAGAATAAATGTGTGCTACCAATACTTATGCTTTTATTTTTCCTCATAACTTACTCTTGCCTATTCTGATGGCCAGTGATGCAGTCTGCAGAGTCTTTATGTCCGTGAAGTAACTTAGTTTAAGGGTAGGGGAGATCTTACAGGAAGTAATAAACACAAATAATATTTGAACTGTTATTAAGCATATGAATACAAAGTCTTCAGGAAGAAAATCCTAATAAAATAGTGATAGCAATGGTAGAAACACATTCATCACTAGAAAAATTGCAAAATCAAGCGATACTTTACATCCAGAAGGATCTTCTAATGAACAGTTCTCTCCAGAGTTGATGATTTTGAAGTCATTTGACTCCAGAAACATGAGGAGGAAAACTTGCCGCTATCGCTACACCTTATTTTTTCTTCCAAAGAAATGCATTAACAAAAGTGTTCACTCTCTGTTTCATAAAGGCATACAAATTGAATAGCCTCTTGAATAGCTCACAAAATAGAAAACTTCTATGGCAGTAAGGTGTTGAGAACATCTGTTATGCTTCTCTCAGAGCAGAGAATAAAAACATTTAAAATGCAGGAAATAATCTATATGATAAAGTGCCAAATGTAGTCATAGTATAAGTTAACTGTCCTGTCTTTTATCCCCTGCCTAATACACCTCTAAATCAAGCTCAGGGGGGTTATTTTAACATGTTCATGGAAACAGAAAGGCATGACATTTAACTCACACTTTTTTTCTCCCTCAGAAGCAGAAGTAACTCATCTTCCAACCCACCTCCTTTCCACTGCACATTTGTTAGAAGGCAAAAGCCAAGGCGAGGTCCCAAAGCCTTTTGTCCATTACTGTTATGTCCAAACAGGGAGGCAGCCTGTGAATCCCACCGGAAAGGCACCACGTCCAACAAGGTAAAACCAGCACTTATCTTGTGGACAAGTGATGCTGACAAAACTTAATCAATGCCTGGCTTGAATTAATGTGCTTGTTCCTGTTTGCAAACAGAGAACGGCACATAAACAGGTTGCTGTACTGGAAGCTAATTGCTGCAGTTTCCATTGTCCATGTTGGAATGTGCTTAAAACAGCCCGAACCCGTGCCTGTACTCATATATGTTCTTCCCAGCTGGCTTCCAGAATGGAAAGGTCAAAAGAGGTGCCAAGGAGATGGACTAGAAAGATTAACTGCTTGAATAATCCACAAAGCAGCTCAGAAACTATGGCCTGACAGTTCTCCTAAGACCCCAAACCCAAATCCGACCAAACCCAAGACCCAACACTTGATGTACACAACTATTTTCTCTGGAATTCTTGCCGTGTTGATGCAAAGCTGAAAAACCTCCTTCCATTAAAGTCAATGGGAATTTTAGCTTGTGAGTCCTTTTGGAAAAGAGCATTGCTCAAAGAATATTTTAGAAGTGGCCTTCTCAACACTATTTTAAGGACTGTTTTTGTGGCTAGTCTAAAGATGAACTAAAATTCAGAAGTCTCAAGAAATACATGAAATTGCTTCCTCAGGCTAGCCATGAGTCTTCTACAAGTGCAGGCAATCTAATACACTGGTTTCACTATCAGAAGGACCTTGAAGTCTGAGCGCTTGTGTATTTTCTGAAGAAAGCCCCGATTTTTTCTTGCAGGAAACTGAAACATTTCCAAGATACACACACTCCTCATTGTTCAAGGATTCCTTGGAAGTAGTTTTACACAAAAATCTGTTCAATTCAAGAAATACTTTCTTCTGTGAAGAAAGTGTTCATCTATTACCAGTGGCACATGTTTCGACACAGTAAATGAAATAATTTTCAACTTTTTCTGGAAAAGAGTCAGATAGATTCATAGTTAGATGGACGTCTTCCTATCAAGGATATGCTCAGTCATAAGATGTACAGACTTCAGCTGAAGGCATGAAGAGGTTTCAGGCAGCACAAAAAGTTCACATCCTTTTCTTACAAAAGACACATTTTCAGCCTCTAACAGATTGAAACTTGTTTCTCCTCAGTTTCTTATGAGCCTTCTAAACAGTCAGAGAAGGACTTAGGTGGATGTAGAGATTCAGATATCTAACAAGAGAGAAAAGGAGTACTATATAGAGAGCAGGTATCAAGGAGTCCAGCTCATACAGACACAGACAGATACAGACAACAGTGCACCCATCATTTGGGTGAACATGGCTCTGGCAATATATTCTCCAAACACACCATCTTCTCCTTTTGTTGTGTTTCTTCCAGCTCTGCTGCATGCAGTCAACTGAATAAACTCCTACGACAATCATCTCTGCTTAGGGAAGAGGCCCATGTTATTCAAAGACACTATGTTAAATAAGAGATTGAAACTATCTGGAGTGAAAGAATTATAGTCTGGGTCTCTTTGAATTAGAGTTGATTTCAATATGATTTGTTATCCGAAGTCTGAAACAAAGCTGGAACTGACTATTCTATTTCTTCCAAAGCTAAAATGTTTCTCGTTTTATTTTGTCGTTAGACAAACAAAGGTCATAATCTTTTTTACATATAAATCTTCCAGAAAGATGATTCATGCCCATGTCATCCTGTGTTTGGATCTGTAAGGAAAGAGATCCAGGACCTAATCCAACATTGAATCATTTTTGTCTCTGACCTCTTGAGATGTTTTTTCTCATTTGGGCCATTGAGATCATTAGGTCTATCTGATCTCCTATATATCACAATCCATGTGTTTCACTTAGGATGGTGCTGACCAAGAATGTCAGTCCTCTAAGACAAACCTTAATGTAGGTGCAGAGAATAGGAGACCTCAAGTGTGGTCACTGCTGCATGAAATGGTGGTGGCAGCAGGCAGTTGCAGGAGCTAGAAAGGCCCGTCTGTGCTGGTGGCAACAAGGGGATCTCAAGGCCCAGGGGAGACTGCATGAAAGGAGACAAAAGTAAACCAGAAAAAATAAAAAAATGACACTGACTTCATCAAAAATTGACTCTACTTTTATCTCAATCTCAGAACCTCCTTAATTCCTCTTGTTTCAAGCCAAACTCCACTTCACTACTCCCAGCCTTCCTTTTCTTTTTCCTCTTCTACTAAAACTCATTTTGCCACTGCTAAAAAAAGATAAATGTTTGAAAACCTCCAACTTTCTCTGCTTAGGGACATTCAAATTAGTCTACCCCACTAAAAAGATTTTGGCTGCCTCTGTCGACCAGGAGTTTCCCAGCATATAAAGATCTGATTAATGTGAGATTTGAAACTCAAGTAACATTCATAACTACACTTTCAAAACAGATCTAAAAATACTAAACACAGGTTATTATTATGTTTCCACAGAAGAAAATTTCCCTAATTTCCCATAATTATAGCTAAACCCATGCAAAGAGAGTATAATCAGAATAATAAAACTGCTTGTTAAAACATTCTCTTGGCTGGACTAAACCGGCAGTTTTAAGCAAAATGTTTGCGCTTCCTGACAGTTGACAGCATTGAGTCTTTTAACAGGAACATGATATGAAAATAAGTTTGACACAGTAATATTAAGTCAGTTTTACATTGGAAATTAGCATCTTCTGGAATGCAGAAAGAAGAGACATTGGTGCCCAGCCTATTCCCTGTTAATGTCAGCAAACACTGAACCTGACTTCAGGCAAAGCTGGTACAAGCTCTCCAACAATCGGTAATCCATGGTTAGAAGGCAGCTCCTGTCTCACCTGTGCAGAAAAGAATTTATGCTTTATTGCATGAACTGGAAAAAATGTATTTTGCAAGTGGTTTTGTAACTCAGCTCATACCATTTAGTATATAATGAATCCCTTGCTCTTACTTTTCAAAAAGCCAAATTATTTATGCCAAGAACAGATTTGAAATTAGAGATAGATTCTACTGCATTATATCTAGACAGAGTGTTCTCACCTTTATTCAAATTACTTCAAATTATTCCTGAAAATCCTCAAAATTACTGAAAAATCCCTTGGAGCCCCACTTCTACGTTAGAAATGCTATTTTTTCCAATGTGGAAGTAAAACGATCTACTAGATGTTCCTCCAGAAGTCTTGGCTATAGAGATTTCAGTGATAAATCTTATCATAACCGATGACTTGCACAACTTGGGAAACTTCCTTGTTATGAAGGAGTTATGTCAGCTTCTGTACACTGACAACCTCTTCCTTCCCTCCCACACAGGCACATTCTCATTGCATTAATCTGCCATTTGCATAGATTCTTCAAGTAAAATAAATTTCTACCACCCATATTCCACAAATATGTGGAGGCTTTTTGTGTTGGTAAAGTTGTGAAGTCCTAGACATGTCTAGGCTGACAGGACAAACATCAACTAAAAATATTTTTCTGGAAACAAACAAGCAAACCCTATAACAAAACAACGACAAAAAAACCCAACCCTGCATTTTGAAGATCCACAGAAGGAAATCGTAGTTATGGGCATCAAGAAAACAGTCCAGCTGTACAGGTTGAGACAACTCAATACTCCAAGGCTAACGAAGACTGAAGGGTTGACATTCATGTATGAAGCAGATTGGTTTGGTCTGCATTTAGGCATCATTCTCTTGTATGTTATCTGGACCCTTCAGAAACTCTTGGAGATCTAAGGACTTTGACAGCTCAATTGAAAACAGAGTCACATTAGGTACACACAACCAAAAAAGAACCATCAGTAATCATCCAAATCGACAAAGGGTAACATCCTCCAAAACCTTGCCTTTGTGCCTGGTACAGCCATCTCTGAGTACTTGAAAACCAGCAATACAGGCTCTCATCTCTATCTCTGCAGACACTACAGTTTCAAACAGCTAATATTGGTTTTTGTGGTCTGCCTACTTGAAGGCTGTTATTGAGTCAAAACCCCTCCCTAAGCCTTCCTCAGCAGACCCTGAACTCAGCACAATCTTTACTGGCCATGGAAGCTCTCTCTTGCTGCGTTACCATAAACATTTCATCATGAAACAGCAAGGCCCTTTCTAGACTTCATTCTGCAGTTGGCTGAGGTATCACATGACACTAAAGCTACCATGAGTTTTGAGACTGGAATTAACATTGGAAAAGGCAGTGAAATCCATTTTCTTTCAGAGATCCCAGTTTTCCTTTTTTTTTCGCAGGCATTATAATTTTTCTCTCCTAGACCTACTTTCTCAAATGCTGCCCCTGAACTCCATTTTATATATAAATGGTAGACATTTCAACATCCCCAAGAAACAAGCATAAGGTATTTGTTTCCAGGTGCTCGGGTGCCCACTCTAGCAGAAAAACACTCTCTATGGGCCCGGGCTTCTTCAGCCACCTCTGTAACGAAAACATCTCCATAACCTGAGATTAAGTACTTCAGTCACTAACAGATCTAAAGAAAATACTTTCCAAAGCAGTCAGTTACACCTGTTTCTAAAGTTCCCATGGGTAAACCTTCCTCACCTTCTCCAACCACCTCAAACACAAAGCCTAATCCCAAAAAACAGATTAGCCCTAGCTCTAACACAGATGTCCCAGCCAGTCATTGAATTTAACATAAGCTATTCTTTCCGACTAGTACAAGTTGAAGGCCTGCACAGGCAGTACAGGCTTTCTCCTATGTGAGCAAGACAGGCTTGAGGGGTAAGGTGAACCTGTATGAATTGGGCAGAGACTTCTAGGGTCACAAAAGTAATAGCAGCAGATCCAGCTTTCAAGAGTGTATTTTGAGAGACAAGGAATGGGACAGGAAAAGGCTTGCTCATATCCTTATACCTCATACCATGATGTCAATGCTAACTTTGGTCAAATAATGAAAGAATGGTGTCTTGTTCGTGGAAAGAAGGAGAAAGAAATGCTATTCAGAATTTGTATGACACTAATTTCACTTCCTTATTAAGGTTCACTTTGCTGAGTACATTTTCCCCATTATATATGCTGAGCCAAGCTTTTGTACTGCTCTTGAAAGAAAATGATTGAATGAAGGAACATGCATGCTAGGAAACTTCCTGTGAAGTCATTAATGACTTGAACCTTAAAAAAAAGTAATTTCTTTGAATTTTTTTTTTTAAAATGTAATTTTTGCTACTTTTAGTTTCTTTGCTTGTCATAGATGGGTCTGCACAACAATTTTTTAAAACTCTCCTGATGGAGTTAAACTGTAAAACATGCCCTTGATATTTTCTGCTCTCACCAAAGTCTAGTGCTAATAAATTAATCCTCAGTAAGTGGACAATTTAATCAAAATTAATTTAAATATTAATATTCTAGAGTTCAATGTTAATATATAATACTAAAAATAATGTTTGTATTACTATAATATATTAATAGAACATAAGATTAATGAAGATAAGACAGCAAAATAACTAAATTTAATTTTAAAAATTAAATCGATTATGAAATTCAATACTATGCCTCATTTTAAAGTGTTGCAAAGATGCTTTTGTTTCTTAAGTTGTAATACTAACACTTACAGTTATCTGTAGTTCCAGATTCAAAAATAAATCACTCAAGTATAATTTTTGCCACAACCTAAACCAATAGACAATTAACCAAAACCAAGAATAGTGTCAAGCAAAGAAGATAATCAGCAAGAATGTTTTTTGGAGGTCAAAAAAAGCTTTCAAGAGTCCCAAAGCTATTAAAAAGTAAATGAAATCTCAGGTTCTAGGTTTTCAAATTACTTTCATATCAAATTAAACTGTTACTCTGAAGCGATGTTAATTTCTATGCATGAAGGACAAAACCTTTATTTGATATCAACATCACATTGCATATTTGGGTTTTGAACATGCTATAAGAAAAAAAAAGACAACATTATTTCAGGTATTATTTTCTATTAGGCAATACAACATTGCTGAAAAATACCTATTCTCCAACAACTTTGGCTAGTTTAGCAAAAGGTAGTACAACTTCCTGCGAGTGCTGTAACTCATTTTTACAATGGTTAAATTACTGTGTAGTCTGCTTGGTTTCCTTCCTTTTTTCCTTGCTAAAATTAGGTGTTCATGAAACAATTCATCACTCCCATTCTTCCTGAACCCAATAGTGAAAGCAAGTTTGGATTTTAATTTTCCTCTAAACCAATATTTAATGCTTATCCCTTTTCAGTGTCAGCTGTTTTCCAAACTCGTAAATATACAATCCTTTCCACTTCTCTATTTATACCTTAGCTCTAGTAAATCACAAGATTTACAAACTCAGCTTGACAGTTTACAGATCCTCTCCTGAACACCAGAGACTTTTGTCCTAATGAAACTTTGTCATATCTCCTTAGGGATATTAAGACTACACCACAAACCCAGCAAAATCTAAAAGAATTCATCATTCCCTTCCAAATATCCCTCACCTTTTATCACAGACACAATGGATAAGATGCACTGACATCACTAACATACATTCATTACACTATTTCTGACATTGGCTTGTCCTCAAATTAAAGCTAAGTCTAAGTCTTGCCAATTCTTTTCATACAACACCACCAAGATATCCTTCCTTAGCCTGTTACATACCTAAGACTTGCTCTTCAGGTAGTCATCTCATCATCGTAGCATTTTCTCCTGAAGAAGGACATTCTTGACCTCTTCATACACAGCCAATACGCTATTTCAAAGTTAGTTTCTTTCCTCTGTTAGAACTTCTCAGTCCTCTTTGCATCTTTCCTTCACTCTATTACATCAAAGACACACTATTGATCTTCCCCTTCAAGATTTTTTGTAACAAAATTCATTTTACCTTTTCTCATATAATTTCAAGGTCAGATCACAACTTCCACTGTCAGTGATGTTTGTTACCTAACAACATGTTACATTTTAAACTTCTGCCTTTGTGCTTATATCTACTTGGCATACACTAACTAAAGTTCCTCTTTGTGATCACTGCTGCTTATTGTCTCTGCACACAGGTCCTCCAGACACTTGTGTTATTTTACACTTAAACGGCAACTTCTATGCAGCAGGAACCTCTTACTCTGTGCTAAGGTCAGAATAGAATCTTCCTCTGCAAATGCATTTTTCTGGCATTGTAAAATTTTTGGCAGTAAAAAAAAAATAATATGCAAACCAGAAGATTTGTGAGTTGCAAAAGAATGAAGTTAGCTGGAGAAACTATTCACAAGATACAACTCTACTTATTGAGCTTGAAATAAGTAATAATTAATGTACCTGCATTGAGACAAACTGGTTATTTTTTTTCCATTTAAGTTTCTCAGAATACCATGGCCAAGGAGTGTAAAAGGAAGACTCAGATGCAGCCACTTTTCTTTAGGAGCTATTCTGTGAGATATTCTGTTTCACACTTCTTCATATAAGCAATTATTGATAATCAAGCTGAAGGAATAATCTATATGGAAAAGAACTAAATTTGGTACTGGAGTGGGTGATATTCTCCAAAATAAGGGTCATCAAGGAGAATTACTTCAGTTTTCAAGTGCAATATTATCTAACAACTCAAAAATGTAAGAATGAGGAGAATTTTCTCTTAAAAGAAAACAGTCTTTGGGGAACAGGGCTTGTTTGTTAGCATTTTTTAGCCGTGGCCTTACTTGTGAGACACTGATTTTGGCAACTACATTATGGCTAATATGTTCTGGAAACTTTCAAGTCTGTAGTCTGAAAGGGTTGTTTCTGCACTACTTTTATTTTTCTAAAACCCTAAGAAAACCCTACGGTAAGACTAATAATGAAAATCTTACTTCACACAAAAGGACCAAGTTTTCTGAAATAATAATTTCAAGATAGGAAATGAGAGTGTATAACAGACACACTTGTAAATATTTTAGTATTAAAAAGCGTTATGGTATGTCTTCAATACTAAGATCACACTTAGGGAAGACATACCATAACAAAGTGAAAAAGGCATATCTGACAAAAAAATAGAATTATTGACTACCTAATGAATTAGGGTTCTATAGCAACTAAATATTGCAGCAAATAGCAAATATAGCTTGCTTTTTTGCCTCATATAGGTCTTAGAATTAAATAATGGTGGGAAAAAAATCAAAAGGATTACTAAACAGAACTATTTGTATTCATGAAAAAAGTACATTTCTTTTTTAAATAACCTGTTTCTAAAATCCAGAATCATCTGATATACAGCAGATCAAAATAGGAAAAACAGAAGAGGAAGAACAGCTTTGGCTACATTTGTTATTCTATATGTAACAAAGACTGAAAAACAACAGAAGTCTCTGGAATTGTTAAGACATGTTTGTGATTGGGAACTGGTACAATGACACCTGTCACATTTGCTTGGGCATGCAACACTTGGCCTGCATTGCAAGATTTAAACCCCAGGACACAGATTAGGGTTGCAGCCATGAGGTCTGTAAGTGCTGTTTCCTCCTGCTTTATGCTCCCCGGGCTTCACTTTCATTTCCAATTCCTCAGACTTAAATACACAGTGGTAATTAATTCGTTTATGAGAGGCTGGACATAAGCTGGCAATGTGCACACGGAGCCCAGAACTCTAATTGTGCCCTGGGCTGCATCCAAACCAGTGTGGCCAGCAGATTGAGGGAGGTGATTCTCCCCCTCTGCTCTCATCAGACCCCTCCCGGGATATCATCTCCAGCTCTGGGACCGCCAACATTGAGATATACCAAGTACTGTTCATTTCTCCAAGAAAAACTCCTGTCCTTCCCAAGTGAAGCCTTTATTTTGAGACAAGTGGGTAGTAATCAGACAATGCAAGGCAAAAAAAACCCCATTTGACAGCACAGATATTAGAATTATAGTATGCATAAATAACGATTAAAATTTTTGTAAATCGGGATTTACAAAAGCTCAGGCCCTTTACATCTGACTCATTCAAACTCATATTCTCAAGAACAGCACTGACTTTCAGGTCTCAGGTTCGCCGAGCTACCATGAGTTTTCCAAGGGCAGTCTAAGTTAACATAGATAACAGTCTGTGTGTACATAGGAGCTAAGGCCTTTTCGGCTCCTTGCCTGATATTGGAATATTTATTTCTACATAGTGAAAATAGTCATAGATCTCACACACAGCAGTGTCCTCACAACAAAGGCAATTCTGAGTGTCCCTCCCAAAACCTATTGGCACTATGGTAACATATTAAACAATAAACCCAGAACCAATTAACACAAAAAAAGATAACACTAAAATAAAGGGGGAAATTGAGCTTGATTAGGAAATATACCTTCCACAGTGCAGAACAAGGAAGCAAATAACGTTTATGTTGCCAAGGCAGCTCATTTCATGCATCATGCTTCCCAAGGTGCCCTGATACCAAAGCACAAACACACCAGGTAGAGTTGTGCTTATCACAGAGGGGCACCAGGCTGCAAAATTCTGTTTATGAAATAGCCATTTCTCACAGTCTTTTTGCAAGTGCAGGCCACAAGAATTTTTTGACACAAATGAACTACTGGGAATTTTTTCTTAAAAAAATCCCTACAGCATGCGCTCTGAAGATCATGACAGGAAATGTAACATGAAAATGGCACAGTCAGTAAATGCTCTAGTCAGGGAAAAACCAAAAGAGAAGAAACTGTTTAGGTGTAGTTTATGAGCTATACCTGCCAAAGATCCCACATCAGGTTTCATGGGTTTATGCTCATAGTTTCCTACAAAAGGTATTTTCTCCCTTCAAAGTAATGAAGCTACATTGTCAGCAGAGGAAACCAACAAGACAGAAAACTTTCTCAGCAGTCAAGTGCATTCTAAAGTCAAATAAAAAAATACTCTGATAGCTTGGCTCAGTAATTTCTCCCATTTAGCTTATAATAAAAACAGGTAATGCAAAGTTTTATTGTTCCTTGTGGTTGCTGAGCTGACAGTCTCTGCTGGGGAATTTGCCAATCTCTATAGCAAATGGCTTTACATACAATCTGGTTTGTATGATTTGTTCAGGTATCAGTGTTAAACATGTCCAAATATGTACTTTGATTTTTTTATACTTTAACGTTAACCTTTACTATTGTGAGCTACTTCTCATTTATATTTCTAATTGTGTAGTTTTGTGCTTCTGTGCATTGTTCTGCAGAAGAACTGAGCGCTCTCTGGTATCTGACTGGATCAAAATTCAACCCCTGTTATGCGCTTTGCGCTTAATGGGGCTACTTCATCATTAAACAAAAATTATACACTCTGGTTCTAATCCTGATCAGTAAAAAATTTCCAACTGTGAAATCAGTTTCAGACTCAAAAGGTTAAGTGAAGACAGATCCCCCAGCCACTGGAAGGGGATCTGTCCTCCCTACTTACCAACCACTTAGAAATGGCAGCAAGAGACTCACCCATGGGACTGCTGAAGCGTGCTCATATAATTGTTCTGATGAGCTCTGGTCTCCAACAAGGAAAGGAGGAAATATGTTGCCTTATTTTATTCCCTCATGTCACTGTCCTTCCTTGTATTATGACTGGACTCTGGCATTTGAATTCAGGGTCATGAGGGATTAATTGCCTGCCTGGCATCTGCATGACAGATGAGGAGAAATAAAAAAGTTTCAGCTCACTGGGAGGTGAGCAGATGTTTTTGTCTTCACACCACTACAACTCACATGTTGCTAGCTCGTGAGTTGATCTGTCTACGACACCAGTACATACTGCAAGTGTGCTTTCTCCTGGGTTTACAAGGGATTTTACCACAAGGGAGAATTTACAGAGTCGAGTGTAAATGTCCCAGCTGCATCACACCTCTGGTTACATCTCCATCTGTCAGAACTCTAGAAGTGTCTAATGCATCTGGCAAACAAATAAACAATCAAACTTGCAAATCCATTATAAAAGTGAAAAAACTTCCAGGGCTACAAGACCTACTTCTATGCTTTAACCAAACCAAATCTTCTTAAAAACATTACATTTAGGCTCTAAAGCATTGAAAAAAAATAATTTTTTAAGTTTAATAAAATCACAGTAACTACCTCTAAATGAAAAACGAGGATTGATGTATTCCCCTCTGATATATGTGATGGAGAGGATGCTGGGTGTTCCAATACAGGAGGAGGTACCGCCTGCTTAACTCAAGAGAATTCCCTCCAAGTTTCCTGCAGAACAGACAGTTTCCTGTAACAGTGTGTTCGTGAGAAGCTATCATCCTCTCAGCAGTGTGACTGATGGAGACAAATCCTTGCTAAAGAGAAACTGAGCCCTGCTAAGAAGACAGTGCATCATTCATTGCATTGCATCATTCAGAACTGATTCATCCTAACCTTGACTAGTATATGATAAAGTATAAACAGCTTTTGGTACATCTTTACACTCTCATCACTTTCATTCATATTTGTTCAGATCAAACATAGGGACACAAAAGCTGCTAAAACTAAACATTAAAAACCCACTTTCCTGAGAATTGCGAGTGAAACCTCAGTGCTGCAAGCAAACACCACACACATTTTTCCGGAATTTTAGGAGCTCACAGAAGTACATTTAATTTCGGTTTTGTTCATTACTGGGGAATAGATGCTTCAGTATAGTCCAGAACTCTCTCTATTCACCTTATGACTTCCACTGCTTTTTCTAAAGTTCTCACTCACTGTGCTCTCTGCTTAGCTCTTCCCTCTGCTTTTCACTTTATCCTCAGTGGAAAAACCACAAGCACTTGTTATGAAATTAGCCTGCTAAATCCACCTACATCCTTGACATTTTCTATATTTCTATGAATCAGTATTTTAACCATAGTCTATTTTCAATGTATCTGACCCCTTGTATCCCTTCTTTCCATCCCTCGTTCTTTTTCCTGTATGTACAAGGCACACACCCTGATAGCCAGTTTCTATCCTCTACATCTAAACATTGTTATCTGTTCTCATAATTTTATCAGACAACTTAGATAACAGAAGATTTTTGGCAAGCTTCAATCTAATGTACATAAACTACATAAAACTAAAAAGGGAGTAACATTTGATGGAAAAGGGAAATGAGTTGAAAGGCAAGCTCCTAATAAAACCACCAAAGAATGTGCCGTGCTAGTGTGCCAATGAACTGTAATTCAGACCATGGGCATAGCTATTAAATAAAGAGCTATAAAGAAACTCCTGTAAAATAAGAGCTGCAATCCAACTGTTTACTTTTATCCAGTAATGCTTAACTTTTAGTCTAAATCAATCCCCTATTTTTCCCTTGTGCTTTCCAGAGCTTGCAAACACTTACCCAACTAATCCCATGTAAACACTCCAGCTCATCAGTCATACAGCTTCAGATGTCACAGAAATTATTTGCTTCCACACTACAAACTAGCAGCTTCAATAAAGCTAACTAGAAGTACATTAATTAAAGGACTTCTGCTTTTGGCAACAACAACAACAAAAAAACCTTCAGTAAGTAGCTCACCAAATGGCTGATTTAGGCTCAAAAACAAGAGGCTATTGTGAAAGGAATAATGAAGTTCAGATGACTGCTGCAAAGTGTTCCCAAAAAAGCAAAAAGAATATTACTGTATTTGCATCTTCAATACAACTTTTAATTCTTCTTCTTCTCCTGTCTCCTTGCTTGTAGCTATGCCTTTTGTCTACCCAAAACTAAGAGAAACTTGGAGACAGCTTCTCTTCAAGTCTTCAGGTTCAGTCCACAGCTAAATCACAGCAGTTGTTTGGAAGACATTTCCTGCTCCAGTGAGACGGCCAAAAATCCTATCCATGTTCTCATCATGTTGTGTATTGCAACATCCTTTTCTCAGGAGTTACCAAGCACAGACTTGTCTTGCTTCAATTCACCTAGAAAGCAGCTAAAGTCTCATCTTTTCTCCATCACATCATTTCCTTGCTGGCCCTCACATGAAACTGAAGCTCTTTATGATACCTATCAAGGCCTCCTTGATTCCTGTCTATTTGTCCATCTGCCTATCTGTTAATGTAGCAAGATTAGCTCCCAGTGCCATTCAGTCTGTTCATCACCACTGCTCATCTCAGGAAGGCACCTCTTGCAAAAACTCACGTTTGCAAGGAACATCCATTAAAGAAAACCAAAAACATTTTGTTATAATTTTCCTGGGATATACAACCCTTTTTCCATGGTATACAGATCCCCTCCCTACCTCCTTCCAACTGCTTGGACCTTACTGTTATCCCATGCTTTAGACCCAGTGAATATACTGTAATGGAGGGGGTGTGAGAAGAGAAAGGAAGGATCTTTTAGGCACCATATGTTTACACAGTTCCAGCCACAGCAGAGGTCTTCATCCATCAGCACTCTTCCTGGACACTCCAAGAATAAACAAATAGTAACAGCACGTCCAGCAGACAGGCCTCCAGATCCAGGCTGCGTGCACTGAATCCATCTCCAGTACAGTGCAAATTTCACTGCTGCTTTTCTTCCAGCTTGGTTCCCCTGAAGAGAATGGTTCTGGTGTACCCAACACTCGGTTCCATCCCTGCTTATTGCACAGGAGCAGCCAAAGTTGGAAAAAATCTACCTGGGCAGCTGGAGACTTGGAGCAGGCCCCTGCACTGGCACACCCCACTTGCTGGCAGGGTTTCTTCCTGGCTGACCGGGTGTTAGGAGCTCCTGTGCTTGTGGTGAAGAAGGGTAAGCATGACAGCAACCCCACAAAGTGATTCACAGCTTCCCAGGAAGCACTTTCCTATTGAGACAACTGTCACACCCACATTCTGTGAGTGACTGCAAACAAGTTCAAAGGGTCAGCAATCTCACAGCAGATGCTGAGGGAAGGCAACTGGCAGAGCTGACTTCAACTACATCAGCAAAAGTGAGGAAGCATAGTCCCATCACGTTTCAACGGAAACGAGAAGGGGGGTTTGGATTCCTTTCAGGGAGCATTATCTGCCGGTTTTGTAACTACGTAGAACAGTATCGAGGTTTAAGAAAAAAGTTCATCTCTGCTAGTCAAAAGTAGAAGCCTCTGTACTTGGGAGAGTGTCCTGCTGGGGTTCATTGCTCCTCTCCCAGCTGAGAAGAGGCAAGGATGAGAAATACTGGGAGACAGCAGCAGAAAACTGGAGAAAATTAAGAAGCCACCCATCTTCCTCAGCAGCAGCAGTCCCTGGCACAGAGCAGCACTAAGGCGGGTGCATGAGGCCCGTATAGAAACAGAGGAAACTATGTAATTCTGGAGTCTGGAAGAAAATGTCAGCAATCATTTGGTCCAACCTCCTGCACGCAGCAGGGCTAGCTTCAAATAGCATTGACAGAGTTCAGGGAGCTCTTGTCTCTGTGCCAACCTCAGAGAGCTGATGGGTTTCAGGGCCTGAGCTGAAGTCAAATGTTTATAGTAATTGAAACAGAAGATGTCTTAAACCAGGTTGAACATGACCCATGAATGCCCATAGTGCCGTAAGCAAAGGGATTGTGGATACCTCCTCCATACACACACATTTATTCCTCCATCCTTAGCTTTCTCTGTATCTTTGGCAAGATGCAGTTCACTATCTGCTGGGAAGCCAAGCAGCCCCCTCCTCTGAGTGCAAGCATAAAAACACGAAGTGCCAAGAGCCATTTGCACAATGAAGACATTGTGTCACAGACTTCTTCATTATCTGTGTTGTTCATGAAGGAACAATGTCAAAAGCCTCGGTATGGAAAGCATTTGAGTTGACATTCAAGCACAAATAGCTTTGCTCTATTAGACTTACTGCCACCAGAAGTGATTACATCAGTCAGAATTTGAATACACTTTGATCTAAATTTTTGGAAGCCTATGAAGAAGATGGTTATCCCAAACCACTTTCACAGATACGTACTTATTCACTAAGGATTTGCTGTTCTAATTTTTGAAAAATAAAATAAGTATTAAAAATCAACATGTACAGACAGTTGTTTGAGAGCTGGACTTTGGCTGAGGATGAAAATAATCTGGTTAGGGAGTGGGAGCATTAGAATACTGGTTTTCCATAGGAACATCTGAGTGTTCATATTTTGTATCTCTGCTTGAATATCGGCAGGAATGTTGAAAGCTGATTGATCCAAACACGTCAGTTAATTTCCTGGTCCTGCGGTTAAGTTTGTTATTAGCTAGTGTCAAAAAATGTTTTGGCAATGAGTCATCTCACACCTATTATCAGTAATATGTAGTTTTTTCCTTGTCATTATTTCCAAGGTCACCTGAAAAACAGAGTACACTGGAAGCCCTAAGGAGTCTTCTGCTGCTTCTTTTGAGAAGTTATCTGGCAGACCTGGGCCTCGTGGCAGGTGCAATCAGATATCTATTGTTGTTTTACAATGATTCATGTAACAATACATTAGTGAGGAGTCATAAAAAGCCATATTCCTCGTAACATGAAGATTGAAAAGTATCAAAAGTTTTCTCAAAGAAGCAAAACATCAGAATTCTATAGCAGCAAAGAACTTATAAATTTTAGTAAGGAAGGCAAATAAGATGATGGTGTTGATCCATTTTATTTAACAATTTTAAGTATCCGACTAAGTTTTTAAAATACAAGAGAAATGTTTCTAATTACACTGAGTTGATAGGGAACACATCTCTAACCTCTAAGTGAGAAAATGCTTCTATAAGCACTCAGAAATTACCAGTGTTGCAGTCTAGTTCCATTTTCCTTCTTTTGGGTGTCCATATCATAACAACAAGTTATCTTAAGCAATTAGTAGTAAGAGATTCTAAACAACTGTTACAAGCCTCCTCCAGCAGCTCACTTTAAATCATCTTCCTCCTCCTCCATAATTTGCAACTGACAGCCCTGCTATTCCAACTTCCTTTTCTTCTGCATCTTTCTACTCCCTGTTCATGATTTCCTTCAGCTTCACATTCCCCACGACTCAGCTGGTTTCTCAGTCAATATAATCCATCAGTATTTTGTCTCTTTCCTCCTTAAGGAAAACAGTAGCATCTAAAGCTACTCAATTTTTCTTCACAGAAGATTGCTTTTCTTCCCCCCACCCCCTCTTCTTTTATTTTCAGTCTGAGGGGTGGGGTGTTTTTGTTTGTAAAGAAAATAAAGACAATGACTGCAGAATACGCTGTGTTCCTTCATCTCACATTCAAAACGTCTTTAAAACTTGCAGAGCATCATTAGGAATCTCAGCTCTGTTTCTGACCGTGCTTTTTGCAGAAAGAAGTCTCTCAGGCTGCTGAACTCTGTGTGACTTTGAAGTCACGTTAAGTTCTTTGAAGTGGAGGCCACCCTCCACTTCAGACCATTTCCAACAGGCTGAAGCCCTATATCTCTATTTCAGCCTTACCCAGCATGTTGCTGGGAGTTTCTTTGCTCAGTCTCGCCCTCATTCGTGTGATACCCAATTAGGGATTACACTGGTCTTCAGAAAACTACAGAGTTCAACAAAAGAGCTTTGTAGACCAAATTCATACAAGCTTTAGTGACTTCTTCAGTAAAAAGCTAACAATTCGTTTCAAGTCTGAATTATGTCTGATATTTTCTATGGGATTTAACACCTATGGTTATGAGTCCTATCAAGTTAGAAGATATGCAATCAGAACAGATTGAGAAGAAATGAAATTGTTTTTTTGTGTGGCAAATCTTGGGTATAAAAAACCCCCACACTAATTAGGATAGAAAAACCTCAGAATGTCTATAAAATTAACATAGGGATGATTCAGCTGCAAAATGCAGAATGTCTAACTGCTTTAAAGAATGGCAGTCTGCAGAGTTTTGGTCTCACTGTTAGAAAATAGAAGCAGGATTTACAGGCTTCGCTTCTAGATAACTTGCAAAGCCAAAATAAGTCTTAAGTAAAATGAGCATCCAATAGTAGAAAAGGCATTTTTTTCAGCATCTAGTTTATGTAAACTCGATGTACAAATTTTGCACAGCACCATCAAAACTGACTGCATTTTTCATTCATATCATTTTTCATATCAAATCATCCATCCAAATAAATTAAAGGATTAAAATATGCAATAAACTATAATACACACTGTCAGTAGTCCAACTAGGAGGAGTTTAAGAGGTTTAGATGAAATATGCATAATAATATACAAGAAACTGATGTATTGTGTACATTCCTAGTTGTTATACAATACCAAAAAGATAACTCAAAGAAATTAAAGAAATTTTTAAAAGTGTGTTTTCCTTTTTTTCTTTCAAGTTGAAATACAAGAACATATCCTCCAGAAATGATGTAATTCATCAAATCATCTCACAGAAGCTAGGTGATTTTTTCAGAATGCAACTAAACTTTTATGTGCTGAAAAGATGCATACTTGGATTATTAAAAATATTTTGGAAACTTCTATTGTTCATGTTGGGGCTAAAAATAATTTTTTTTAAAGTAACACTCTTATACAATTTCTCTCTTTTTTAGAATTAAGCATTTAAATCTGCTTCCAAACAAAATGAGAGTTTTGAATTGATATAAAAACCTAAAATACTAAGAAAGATTATATAACTTTCCTTATTAAATGGAACTTAAAACATCTTACTTGGCTTGATTCCAAATGACTGTTTTTCCAAGTGAGGCAATTCAAGCCACAGAAATTTCTGATTTTAATGTTATGTGTGCAGCTGTTTCTAGACAGCTCTGCACATATGGGTACCTTTCCCATGCAGCCCCTTCAGGAGAGAGGCCAAGATTCTGCCCCTGCAGAGGCAGGTGGAGACAGCAGAGCACTGTGCTCTGCTCGAACCCTGATCCTGTCTCCTTAGGAGCACCTCTGCTGTTAGGAAGCTGTCTCCTGCAGAGACACCATCAGTTATGGCCACACTACAGTGTGAGTTCAGGAGCTTGAGATTAGAAACAGCAGATGTCAAGGAGAAAAACAGGAGTTTGAGGGCCGAGGTAGAGTCTGCAACTGGTCATTAGGGGCAACGTAGAGATAGTATGGAAAAACTCCACATGATAGGATAAGATTAAAAGAAGAGAGTGGCAAAAATACCAAACAAAACCCAGAAAAGCATTTTTATCAAGCACTTTTGAAACAAAGTGCCTGAGCTTTGTGCTCCAATGAAGCTATGTTTTCACTTCAGAAAGAGCTTTAATTTCTCTAAATTCTTATAGTAGATAAAGCTAATTTATCTAATTCCTTGCAGAGTATTTGCATGTCATTAAACTGACATGTCCCAGTATTAACTAGTTTTAATCTCTTAGTCCTCAACTCACCTGACTAGGAAAGGAGCAAGGAGGCAGGCTCTGTTTCTGCAACCCTTAGAAAAAGAGGTCAGACTGGATACTAGGCATATTTTGTACTCAAACTGAAGCTTTGCTCTCTAGACAGGAAGTCCATGACTAGGTGACCACTTGTGAGTTTCTTTCTTCTCAGTCTTTTATCTACACTGCTTAATTTTCCTGAACAAGTCACACATTCCTTATTACAATTCTGGCTCATTGCATCATCAGCATCACTCAATCCTATTCAAAGCTGAATCTAACCCCTTCCTTTCCACCTGTGGCCACTCTGCATCCTGTAAAGATAGATGTAGGCAATATCATCCACAGGCCTATACAGAACATATTCAACTAAGTTTTATCACCTGTGTTGTTCATTACTTCCTAATGACCCAATAATTAACACTTTCACTCAAATAAAGTCTAGTCACCCAAACAGCCTCAGCACAGCTTGGAGTTTCCTTCATTAGTGCAGTTCTCCAAGAAAATATTTCAATGATCCCAATTTCCAGAAAAATGTTCCAAAATGTTACAACCTATCAAAAAAATCAAAAAGTATAAATTCATGAGCAAGCCTTTTTTTTAAACCAGGCTGTTAGTAGTTAACAATACAATTCCCAAAATCCTGATAGATGAAAGGTTTTAACACATATTATCATACTGTCCTCAGTGTGTGATTAGAAGTGCTGTGAACTAACGTCATTTCTGTCTGTTCTCAAATTTCATTCCCTCAAAAGGAGGCCCAACAATAAAGTTGACCAAGAACTATAAAACTTTTAGAGACATAGCACCATGAAAAAGAAGGTTGGGGGAGGGGGAGAATCATTCAAGAGAAAGAGAACTGTTAAGTACAAAAATATCAATATTCAATGCAGAGCAATTCTCCTTATTGCAAAGGTTGAGATATACACTGGCTAAGGGTAACTGAACTAGGTACCTCCACAGATTTTTTTTCTACTACCTTCTCAGCGCTGCTTGAGGTCTAACCCATGATTTCATGTGAAGAGGAAGCTCCCCCCTGGCCACAAGGAAAGTTCTCTCTCTGTCTTCAAAGACTGTTATTCCCCTTCTGCATTACAAAGTTGAGAAAACCCCAGAAAACATTTCAGATCCTTGTATTTTTGAGTAAGATTTTTTTCCCCACCCTTCTAGATTCAAATGTTAATTTCAGCTTATGGGAAACACTGCTGAAGATTTCATCAGCACTTCCTTTTTCTCGAAGGAAAGGTTTAATCTTCATCTTGACATGATACAAGCCAAAACCAAGCTTCTACCTGGGGGAAAGGATTAGGGCCCACTCAGTTTTTTGGGGGTTCCCCCCCCCTTTCTTTCTATTCCAGATGCAAAACAACCTACATCAGCCAAGATGACACAACTGAGATCAATGAAATACCTGCAGGCAAGGCAGAATGCTTTCAGAGTATTGCTCAAGCAAAGTAAGGCAGCTTGCTTCAACCAATCTCCAAAAGAGGAATTATTTCTGAAACTGGTAACTCAATGCTTTAGACAGCTGTCACTTGGTCAAGCTGACAGCAAAATGCTAAAGAGAAACCAAATTAAGGGGAAAAAAAAACCCAAACCAACCAAAAACAGAAAAAAAATGCTACAGCACTTATGTACTGTAGTAAGAAAGAATGTACTAAGTGATGCAGGAGCAGGAGAAGAGGAAGGGGACTTTGGGAAAAGAACTAGAACTACCCCATACAAGCAGGCTTTCTGGAGGTGACAATGCAGAACTGGGGGAGAGCTGAGCTGGATGAGATGAGGGCTGCTTTGTTAGGGTGTGGGATTCACAGACACTTAAAGAATCAGATGTGAAAGGTAGAGGGAAGTAAGGACTGCCACAATAAAAGAGACTAGAGGCTCGACTACCCTGTTTGGGACAGGTCTGTTTAGTCTCTACAGCAATCTCTTATAAGGAGAAAAAGCCATATGACCTGAATCTACACATAGCTTACTGATTACTCCGGAATGTCTAAGAAAATTCTTCACATTGATTTCATGTGCATTTAATGTGGAGTACCTTCATTTTCATAAAAGGCTACTCAATTTGATAATTAACATCTCTTCTCCTAGATTTTATAATGGTTGACATTATTATAATGCAATCTTGGTTGTTAAACTCACCTAAACTAGATACATTAAAAGAGAATTGATTAACATAGGAAAAAAAGTATTCAGTAACAATATCAGAAACAACTTTTGGTCAGAGATGACTAAAAACGTAGAAAGTTATCTATACATGCAATTAAATTACTACATTTCAATGCCTTCACTTAGAACTTCTGCCATTCTATATCATCTACAATTACCATCCCTAAAATAATGTGAGGTCTGAAGCTAGCTACTTCCTAGGACTCCTTCCACACTTCCTATTACTCAGTTTTCCCTGAGGTCATTCTGCCATCATTCCCTTTCCTACAGCACTGACCATGAGCTGCTCTTCTTTTAGCAAGAGAAGTCTCATCTCTGGAGTTCACCTTGCTGTGAAGTGTGACACTACTGAGCCCATAATTCATTAGGTCTCTTCTGCCGAACTGCTCACTTGGGATTATGAGTTGACTCCTGTTTTTTCACTCTTCTCAATGATAAACAAGGGTCGTAGTTCAAATCAAAGAAGCTGCTCGCGAGTTGTAAATCCTTGTTTCCTACACCTCATTGTCTTTGTGAGTTACACACTACAACCGCAAGAACCACAGAACCTTTGGCAAGTCCTCCTTGACACAGCAGCATCTCCAGCTACCTCCAGGTTTGCTATACAAAATCCTCACTCCTCTCCCACATCTCCATGCTTGTATCTCACTTGGCCTCGAGATAAGGAACAGACAGTACAAGCTGCTGTTAATCCGGAGCCACGTGCTCATGCAGGGCTGGCAGTCTGCTTTCACACGGACTGAACCAGGGTTGCTTCCTTCCTAAATGGGGAGTTAAAACAGTGGAAATATCTCTTGCCTCTACATAGTCATTTCCCTAAAATGTAAGAGCACTTAATATCTTGGAGCTTCTTCTGCTTAATTCTGTTGTGTAACAAGCCCACAAATTACTGGAAGACTCTGGCATATGCTACAGTTGTGTAACTGTTGTTTCCTTCTGAAACTCAGCAAAAAACCACATTATCACCACCACACAAGTTTCAGCTGTCTTGTTCCCTGTCAGCAAGGGTTTACCTGGGAGAAAAAAACCCCTTAGATTGCTCCTGAGCATGCACTCCCATCACTGCTCCCTCATGATCCTTTTGGGAGATGTTCAACTACCAGCCATGTCTCTGGTTTGTTGTCATCTCCAGCTTTCTTACACCATACCTTATAGACCATAGTTTTATAAATATCTATATCGATAGCTAGCTATAGATACAAAAACAACAGGTCATTTAAATACATATATCTAATACCCTTATGCATATACATAGAAATAAAATGGAGATATATATGCACTATCATGAGGTGCATCACATATTGCTGGACAATCACTATAAGTGCCACGCATCCATTTCTGGAATTCCTGCTCAAGCAGAATGAAAATGCAGTTATATCCTGAGAGCCACTGGCAAAGGGAATTAGATAAAACAACAACTACCTTTCTGTGACTTGCATCCAAACTGTGCCTGGAATCCTACGTTGTTTTTCTTAAACTGCTGTTAGGAATTTTTACATTAAAAGGAAGAAGTACCATAAGCACACAGCTGTAACAGCATAATTATTAGAAATCCATTACAACACTGGATTTTACAACACTGTTCATGTGTATTGCAACAAGCAAAATAAGCTTCTAAATCACTCTCCTTGCCATAGCTAGCTGGAAGGTTGGTATGTGCTACGTCTACATTAAATAATCAAGATTTGTAATAACAGCATTGTGAAATAAAAAAGCTCATTTACCTGTTCTCTTTGAGGATTAGTGCTTAGTAAATAACACAAAACCATCAGTTTCCAGGTATCACAAACAACCAGTTACTGTCAAGTCCACATCAGATATCAGTATTGAGAAAGTTTTGATTAAATTCTTCTAACAAAGAAGCCAATACAGCTTTCACAAAACCCACAAAATAGATTTCTTTATCTTGGTTCAAGTCTTCCCTGCAGACACCAGTAATTTCTGAATGCAGAAGGTCCATACTAGAACATTAACCTCATGGGAGACAAACTTCTCCTCCGAGTTTATATAGCTCCTGGCACCTAAGTTTTGGTCAGGGTTTCAAAATAATATTATAAATAAATAACGGTAATCAAAGTAGTACTAACTGCAAATATTAGAATCTCTCAGGATGGCTAACTTCTAGAAACAGTACCGATGCTAGGACATAAGCATTAATTTGTCCCATTACCCTATGATTAAGAGGCCCAACAGAAAAGCAACAAAGCAGTAAGCTGAAGGAAATAAAACAGAGAATCAGCTTGTTGTGCTGCTATGGCTGAGTGCATGTGCCTTTCCACATGTTACATGCTCTACTCTTTTGTTATCTGCCCATAGATTTCAGAATATAACAGTGCTCTTCTGCTAGCTTTGCCAAGTGCGGAGGGAAATGAAATCCCTGCTTCTGAAAAATTGTTCAACTACTCAAGATACAAATCTGAGTCACAAAAAGCGGAAAAAAATGCTTACAGCATATTGGCTAAACTATGCAATTAATCTTCAAAAGTAAAAGGAAGCAGAGCAGTAGGCTTAAAGCCCAGGTTTAACAGGGATGGAAGAGGAGTTTCAGTTAAGGACACAGCTCCAAGATATGCTAGAAAGCAGATAAAATAGTGAACTCTCAGTCACAGTACTTGCAAAAGAGTGTTGCTAAATAGACTAGTTATCTGCCAACCACTTACAAGCTCCATGGTTTCTTTCAACTTTTTTTTGAGTCAGCTTTCTGGTTATGGAAACAAGACTGCTATATAATGCAAAATGGAGATGTCATAAACTGGAAAAGCAGTTCTCCACAGACAAATTACAAGAAACATTAGACAGTGCTGAATACAGGATGAGCCATGGCTGTGGAAACAGAGGAAAGACACTGGAAACAATCAAGCCTACAGAACAAGTAATTACATAATCTTTCGCTTTACTCACCACAATAGTAGCAACGCTACTAAGCCATTACTAATTTTCTTGAAGCTCTAACTTTGGGTTGGCCCTGATCACACTGGAATTGTTACTGATAAGAAATTTTGACACCCTCGAGCATCCTGCAGCTCTGTGTAAGTAGGACTCCGCTAACTCAACAGTCACAGCGTTGGCAGAGTCCCTTCCTCTCACACACCATCAATCTGCTCAGCTTCCTTATGATGGACCTGGCATTTGATGTACACCCAGAGAAGAGACCACACTTAAGGAGTACTTGACCTTCCCCCCACCTTTGCCATTAATACACCTGCACAGCAGAAAAGTCCAACATGAATTCAGGTCATTTCAGTGATCGCACTGAGCCAAACCATTACTTCCATGGACAAGAATTCAGGAGGGGAAAGCCTTCTCCTTTGACCTGAGCTGGCCTGGGCTTAAGTAGGCTCCAGAGAGATCATCTAATTGCCCAAGGGATAAAACATGGCAAACCTGGCAAAGCAGCCAGCAGGATTCAGCCAGCTTTATAGGGGAGGAGAGTAGATTGTTAGCATCCGCTCAGGAGAAGTATTTTGGAGTTACCAGGAAAAAAGAATATCAGTGGAGAAGATTGCTAGGATAAAAACAGAGGGAAGGCAGCTGGTATGCATTTGCTTTTTCTGAGCTCAACTGAGTAGATGACCTCTGATCTTGCAGGTTTTGTAAGCTGCAGGTATGAGAGGAGCATGCTTGTGCAATATTAAATCATTCCAGAACTTGGCACCCATGTATTTCCCATGTTTATTTGTCTGGATAGCTTGACAAATTCTATTGTCTCGGATATTTAGACTAGCTCTGGAAGTTTTGTAAGTAAATCCCTTTAAAAGGTTGTGCAATAACCCAAGTGTGTTGTTTCTTAGGGGTATCATTTTCCACAGCTGTTGTGAATGACTAATGAGGTGTGTAAACAGACATCAACACAATTTCTAGCAGTGCTTTTTCATATTCTTTTGATAAAGAGAGTTTATCTTGCTCACCTTATAAACAGATTTTCTATAGCTCATCCTAGACTTTGGACTACTTAATCCCTTGAATTGTTTGCTGCTTAGTTCTGAGGACAAATAAAAGTACCTACCATCTAAACTCTCCCTGGAAGTATAGGTGACAGATCCTCCCATATCCCTTTAAATTACTATCTGTAGTATTTCCATAGACCAAAATCAAAGTAGTCACACTTCTGCCTGTCTTGTCTACTAGTCATTTAGTTTGGATTGTTGGCTTTTTGGTTTTCCATAAATAAAATGGATATCTTAAAACTGAGCATGGAAGAGGCACTCCATGCTACACTCCATGTGCCTGTAGACTTTTTAACTTAACCTTATCCCTAGTGACACAAAATATATTTGTATTTATGCAGATCAAAGGCAGAAGTCCATCTTGCAGATCACTGTGTCTTGCTGCTGTGTTGCTTTCCAGAAAGAATTCAATAACAATAAGGAAAAGCTGTGTGTGGATGTGGAGTATGTACTACTCCAGCAGCAAGAACCTGAGGGTTGAAAGCATCTGGGCTGCAGTGTGAAGGATGTATTAGTGCAGCACTCCATCCATACCTGGCAGTATTGTGCACTGCATCAAGGGACAGAAATGGAAGTGCTTTCCCCCTCTCTTTTCTCTTCTCCCCTTGTCCACACCTACAGCCTTGATCATGGCAATCATTCCGGATAGGGAGACAAGGTTATTAGTAAGCTTTTCAAATCTACTCTTTAAGAAGAAAGTCTGAAAAGAAGGTTTAAAAGTCAGCATCATGTTCCATAGCTAAAGGGCCCTCTGCATTGGTTCTGCTCTCTTTGAAGTCTGGAATGCTTATATGTTGGTTGGTTTGGGGGAGTAGGGCTTTCTTTTCTTTCAGCAATTTCAAATTTCCATAAATCAGAAACACATTTAAGTTTTGGAAAACAATTGTTTGGCAGTTGCTTTTTCAAGAAAATCAGACTGTAAACACAACTGCAGATAGACCTGCAAAGACTTTTCAGGTTGGATTGTACTGAGCAATGCACGACCAGCACAAATATTTGAGCATGCAACACCAGGGTCTTTCACACACTTTACATGTAAATGTGATGGTCAGTTTTCACTGATTACTCTCTGCTCCATGGAAATCTGTGAATAAATCCAGTGGGGGGTTGTATTTTCAGACAGTCCAAGATGGCAGATTTTTTCAGATTCAAAACCATAACTGGTTCAAAAAAGGTTGCATGGATGTAGGCAGGTAATTGCAGAAACTTAGTACTTGTACATGAAACCAGGAGTAAGTAAAACTGCTGAAATGGCTGCTGAGTCCAGAAAGACAAAGCCACATCAAACAGTTATTCATTTCTTCCAATGATATTGAGGGGCAACAGATGACAATTAAGTGTTCTGTCCTTATAAATTGCTCCAAAACTAATTTAGAGATAGCATAGCCCAAAGAGAAGCTAGCTTTTCATTTAATCCAGATAACACACTGTATTAACCAAATCACTAAATTCATTAATGTTTCAGATAATTTCTCATAAAGAATCACAAAAACTGTAGACTATGTTAGTTTTCCCCCATAAAGTGCTTGCATATGATGAACATGAGAGAGGACAAAGCCACAGCGAGGCTGTAGATTTTGACTCACCATGGCTATAAACATCATAGGCTCACTCCAAAGCACCTGTGGAGCCCACTTCCCAGCCATTCTGAGAACACATCCACTAAATAAAAGCCTGTCTCTTTGCAGTGTTGTATACTGTTATCTCAAAACTGACAAACCTGGTATCATTTGAAAGACTTGGCCTAAATTTCAGGAGAAGTATAGTACTAAATTGCCGGTGAGAATTTGGGAACTGCAGTTCATAAGATCAGACAAAGAGTTCAATATTTAACAGTGTGCCTAAGAGCTAACACACAGCTACAAAGTGAAATGCTTAAAATCTTATTTCTTTGAGCTTTATTACATTTTAAAGATATAAAGTGGACAATAGCAGCAACAAAAAAATCTCACAGCTTCAAGGGTCTCTGCAAACATCCTCTATTTACTCACAAATGACCACATTTTAGCTTTTGGTAGGTTAGATAGGAAGTCTGCGTGGCACATCATGTCATGTTATAATAAGGAAGGAAGTTAGGAGAAATTTGGAACAGAAGAGCGAAAGTTGGTTTTGGTTTTCTTACATAAACTCTTACAAGTGAGCATCATGCCTTTCCATTTGTCTGGTAAAGACTTGTGGTGAAGACCATGGGGAAATGCAAACATAGGAAGTAACATCTGTAAAATCCTCTTTTAAAAATCTCAGCAGCATTTGCTGTCCTCTCACGCTCAGTGACGCAGTATATGCTGAACTTTCAATGAAAACAGGAAAAACAACCCTTATTTGCTTTATCTTCAGTATATATTTTTGTCTACAGCTTGCTTTCCATTGAATTGCAAATGCCTGAAATTACATGTTTATTTGGGTCTTCTGCTCATGAGTTTTTCTCATACACCCACCTAAACTTAGACTACAGTACACTGTTATAGAAAGCACTTGAAAACACACAGGATACACAAATGGATTTAATTTCTCAGAGTTTAGAAGTTAAGTTACCTTCAAAAGCATTGGACAAACAGGGACAAGGTGTGCTAGGGTTATGTCATGATGATGAAGTACAGATGTTTCTGGCATTAGATTCAAAAAAGCCATTCCAGGCATAAATTAGTCAAATTTTCATTTGACGACTTTTTGGAGGTTTTTGTTTTTTGGGGTTTTTGTAATATTCCAAATTCTTGCAACAATGAGCCTTTAAACTGAGATTCCAGGTCTGATTGGCTAGAGGTAAGGTACAGATATAACCTGTGGGAAACTCCATATTTGAGGAAATGCATTTTGATGTGTGTCTGAAGTCATGCAACTGTTGAGGTTGTGAGGGACAGAGGCAGGATCATCATGAAGTACATTCATTTCTTCCTTCCATTGTCAATTTGAACATCTTCAGTACTGCTACACTATGCTGTCAATGCCAAATGAGATGTCATCTCATTTGACTTGACAGGTGCAGCACAGTTTTGCCTGCAGCTGACTAGAACTCTCTCCAGGAGTAAAGTACTTACTTTATCAACTCCTAAGCTTCATACAAAAAGTGGGATAATCCCCATGGGTTCAGTTACACCTTTTCTTGTGGGTTTGCACATAGGCTTCCTACAGCAACATATCAAAGCACCGGTTAGTCTCAACCTTGCTTACTTAGAGGGTCAATATTATGTGAAACAGACTGTTATAGTGTACAGTTACGTTATATAGTATAACTCATTGAAACCACATATTATCCTTGCCAGATACTCAATATTTGCCAAGCTGAATTAAGTGGGGTTTCTAGAACTGAAAGGATAATTTTGGGACACCTCAAAATGCCTAAACAGCTCAAAGAAATCAGAAAATGTATTTTGCATCCTGCTTTTGGCAGAAAAGAAAGAATACTTCCCTCTCTTTGTAGAACACACCAAAATACTTAAGATTACAATCATCAGAAGGATTGAGAATTCTTTCTTACAACTGAATAGATAAATGACAAAGATTCCAGTTTTGTGCTCCTTTAAGCCTCAGTTTTTGCTCTCAGTATGTGTCTTACAATGTTCTTACCATGGAAGAGTTGCTCTTCTGTGATATCCAGAAAGCAGAGGGAGTTAAGTACTAAGATTGCAGCATTTTGCACTGTTTATGAAAATTATTTCCTGTTATCTAAAAGACACAGTGCCCAAAAGTGCTGTTCTCTTTGTAAGTTCAGTGTTGGAAATACTAAGGGTCTCTCTTCTCTTGGACAAACAGCTTCTGTAAGGTCACACAACCCTCTAGACATAACATCAGGACAAAGACATTTTTGGATGATGATGAGTAAGTTTTCCTTACACACTTTCTACATTTTTTGCACTTTCTCTGTTTCCATCATTATCCTGAGAAGTTTATTAGTCATACAGGATAGATGACTATGAACATTAAAATGTTATGTGGGGGACATTAGAAGTCCATGTTGATCTCTGCTAAATGAGACATCAAAGACTGTCTTATCTCTTCACACTTAACTTTTCCAGTGTGACTTCTGTGAGACTAAATTCTGATCTTCTCTATATAGCTGCTTCTCTAGCAATATATAGCCATTTTGCTCTATTGCTTAGGATCCTAAAAGGCTTGATTCGATTCCTCTGAAACCTCACTGAAGAAATCATCCACTTTGTATTTCTTTTATACATTTTTTTGTTTATATTCCTTGCCAGGTTTTTGCATGCAGGCAATAGTTAACTGATGTGGTTGTGAAGGAACAATAGTCCCTTTTACTAAGGGACTTCTTAATGTTTTGCTCCTATACTATAAATTTAGTGAACATTATTTAAGCTTCTCTAAAATACAACCAAAAAATTTTACCATGGCTTTTTAAACCGCATTCTTCAATATTATGTTTCTAAAAAATTGAAAACTATTTTAAAATAACGTATGATTCTGGAGAAAAAGTAAACAGTTTACTCTGGAAATAATACTACAATAATATTACAACATTTTAAAAATAAAATCTGCAAATCTGAAATTTAGGTGAACAGTCTCTTTGCCCAGGTAACAAGGGAAAAGACAAGAGGAAATGGCCTCAAGCTGTGTCAGGGCAGGTTTAGATTGGATAAGAAAGGGTTGTCAAGCATTGGAACAGGCTGCCCAGGGAAGTGGCTGACTAACTATCCCTGGAGGTATTTAAAGGATGTGTAAATGTGGCAGTCAGGGGCGTGGTTTAGTGGTGGACTTGGCAGTGCTAGGGTAATGATTGGACTTGATATTAGAGGTCTTTTCCAACCTAAATAGTTCTGTGAATCTACAATTCAAATAAATGACACCTATACAAAAGGAATCATGCCTGTTCCTAATATTATTGGAAGAATGAATAAAAAGAATCATGATTTTAAAAGAATGGCCATATTTATTTTCTATTAAAAAAAGGCAGTACACCAAGGTTGAAAATATAAATATCAAAGTTATTGCACAGTTAGCCAACTACACTGATTTGGCAGCAGTATTTTACTACATCATTGTGCAATAATATGCTCTGGCAGATAACCTTTACAAAATCCATGATGTGTACCTTTTCTGTTTACATCATAAATCATCCTACAACAGTAAGATAAACATCATACAGTAACAGACACAGGCTTTATGAAAGCTGAAAAGAAGGGAAAAAAAGAGAATGTCTCTTAACGCTTCCCTTCAACCTTTGACTCAAATTTAAGCAACAGATAATCATCTTCCCATTTGCAGTCATTTAACATAGCAGTTCCAAGTACACATACAAATACACATATATTAAGAAGATTTGTTATAAATACCTATTGCTTTAATTGGCAGCTTCAAATATACAATCTTCTGCATGTCTTTAAAAAAATAATGTCCCAGTTTAGTCTGTAAAAAAATAAGAGTCCATCCATAGTTAAACATTCTTAATTAGAATGTGACTCCATAAATGTCCCAAAGAGTTTGTCCCAGTGGGTGAAGTAAGGAGCATAGTTTGATTTGAATTTCAGATGGTGGAGATCATGATGCGGTGCTCCTCCATACAAACCAAAAGGCACAAGTCGGTGAGTTGACCACGGAAGGTCGTATCCTGAATGATCCTCCACTGACAAAAAAATGTTTACAAGGAAAAAAATCATTTCTGTCAAAGGATGGCATCCGAGGAGCAGTGGGTTAATAGCAGCAAAAAATCCCAGTGAGAGCAATTCCCATACACTGGAATACTGTGTGGTAAGGGCAAACGTTGACACATGCTTGTGATGCACCTTGTGGAAGGTCTTGTAGAGCCAAGGCACCTTGTGATGAAGCAAATGCCACAGGAAGTACTCAAAATCAAATAGCAACAGGCAAACTGTTACTTGCAGCAGGACCTCAGGCAGATCTGGAGCTCTCACTGGTAGAGTCATTGGTCTCCAGTACCAGTGGAGAAACGTCACTGGGAAGATCAAAACAACATGGTGATACACACTCTGAATAATGCAAGGCATCATCATTCCAAGAGTTGGATAGTTCTGCGGCTGGATTTTGTATTTTCTCAAGTCTGGTAGTCTAATGCTTAGAAAGTCCAGTGCAATATACGGAAGACAGAAAGCCATGTATGCTGTGAAAGAAAACAGCACTGGGAAAAATGGTGACTTGATCAATGGCTCCTTTGCTGTGACAAAGTCCCAAAGAGACTGTAGGCACAACCTGTCCGGCTGTCCCTCCATCATGTAGCAGAGCAGCACTCCGTCTGGCAGGCTGCAGTTCATGCTGATTGCAGTCTGAGAGCTCTGTAAATCCCACAGCCTTTTTATCTGCTCAAGGAATAACTCCGCCCATCAGAAATCGTCCTAACAAAGTAATATTTAGCTTTAAAGAGGAAGTTCCCTTTCCTGTTATACAGAGTGATATAATGCATTACAATCTCAGAACAAAATTAGCTGGGCAAGGTAATCATAGAGCTCTACAAGAGACTTGTACAGTAGGGAAAAAAAGAGAAAAAGCAGAAGTGCAGAACTCTAACACTGTAATTCAAGGAAAAAGTCTTAGAACATTTTCCACTCCACTTAGTGCAGACAGTTGAAAAACTGCTGTCTCTTACTACTTTTAAGCTGTCATCCTTCATTATCTTTTTGCTTTTATGTGATTTTTTTTTTATGTGACTGATAGCAAAAATATATGGGTACCTAAACACCTGGTCTCTCCTGTGGATATGTGCTGGGAAATGGACGTATATAAATACATATTTTCTTAATGATGCATTGGTTATAAAACCTTAAGAAGACCTATACTATGCTTCCAGTCTGAATGTGGTGACTGTGGCTTATTTCCATCTACTTTTGAGGTTATGTTCTCCTTTATGCACTTGTACTTGACATGGAAAAATTCTTGACTAGATGAAAAATTGAGTCAACTTTTGAAGAACAAAATATCCCCCTGCTGTGGAGAATAATACAAGGTAAAATCTCGCTATGCTTCCAGACAGATACTTACTGACAAGTATTATTGCATTATTGAAATACTCCACATCTCAATAGAAATTTGAGCAAGATGATATGGAAATCATCCTTTACCCAAGTATCAAACTAATGTAAGAAATTAAAAGATGCACCAATTAGACCAATGCCCTTTAAAGGATATTCCTTTGACCATAGGCAAACCAGTCAGAAGCTAGCAGGCTTGGCTCCCAACATTTCTAATTTGCTAAAAATATTTTAGGGGTAAATGATGGAAGCTTTTACTTAACCACTAAGACATCACTTCTTTTGTGCCTTTAAAAAAAGGAAAAACAAAGCTTTCAACATTTAGGGAAACAAACCTTGCCATTAGCTTCCTATGAACTCACTTCTTTTGGAGGTACAGCATTAATTCTACTACTGGAAATGAGCTCAACTTCCTGGATGACTTGATTAGCTTTTTCAGATGATTTTGGTTCTTTGCTAATCAGAAAAGAAATTTGATGAGGGAAATGGGAGACAGAATTTCTTTGCTCCTCAATAATTAAGAACAATTAATTAGCAGTGAGATTTTGTGAATATGCACGAACTTGTAGCACTAAAGTTTGCTTTCAGTCTCAACTGTTTTCAGTAGATTCTGCTCTTAAGGAAGATTTTGCTCACTTCTTAGGCTTCAAGGGGTTTACTGAAACAGTAACATTATCTGTGCTATTATTCAGGCAATCAGAAGTCTTTTGTTGGTGACAGATCTCTCTACCTGTTCCACACACATTTTGGAAATAAATTCATATTCTTTGATATTGTGAGACTGTTTTGTTGAATTCAATTAATTCAGACTGTTAATTGTAGTGAAATTAAAACCCAGTGAGAGACACCAGTCTAACAGACGAGGATCCATATCCAAGAGCTTCATTTCAATCTTCTGACTGTATTTTATCCTGATCTCTATTTCACAATAAGGAGATGAAAAATGCATTTGTAACACAATCAGCATCTGGGCCTGAGAATATTCATGTGATTTCTTTTGATTTTTATAGCTGCAATGTAAAATTAAGTCTCCCAGATAGGATATGTGATACATTATTTTATTAGAATTATGCAGGGACTAAATTTATTCTATAATGTATTCCAAATCTGCCAAAAGGGATGTTGACAGAAATTACTCGACTGCCTTAAAGATGCTCCTGTGGCTAATCACTACAACCATGTGAAGTCTCAAGTTTTAGAACTACTTCTGCCTACAGGCTAAAATTTAAAGAATAGGCATTTCGCCTGCAGATTAGGTCATATAAAAATATTCTTAGGTCTCTTAAGGAAAAATAACGGAATTCTGCAGTCCCATCACTAGTATATCCTGCAACGCAAAGCCCGAGCAAGGCGCAAGCGAGCAGCACTTACCTGGGAGGCTGGCGCCGCCCGGAGCCGGGTCCGCACCGCACCTCTGGAATGGGCGCCGTGGGAACGGGCTGCCCCCGCTGGGATCCCGGTGGCGTGCGGAAATCGATCTCACAACTCGGATAAAGTTAGGAGTGGGTATGTTTATTCAGGGCTGGGAGACGAATAACTCCATAATTCGCTCTCCGAGGACATGATAAGCAAGGTTATATGCACATCTCCAGAAGCAGGCGTTTCATATTTCAGTTAGTTCCAGGCATAGACCCCTCCCCACTCCCGCCCAGTCTCCGCCCGCCCCGAGGGTCCCAGCGTTTTGAGGCAGTGATCGTGAAGATGAAGTAACGAGTCTTCCTCCCCGACACTTCACCGAGGAGCTGAGCTGTTGCATTCCAGCATGGACTACAGAGACTTGTTTTTTGTCCTTGGCTGTCGGGGGTCTGAGATACAGGTCCCCGTATCTAATTGTTATCTTTGAGCTATGTGTTCTTGCCGTCTTACTCTCTGTCCTAAGCATCTCGCTTAGCCTAGTTTTCTAATTTCTTAAAGCTCTTAAAGTAACTCTTTTCTCTCCCATCTCAGCAACCCCCCTCAGCAAGCAGCTGAGCTCAGAAAAATTAATCCTCAAGCATCAGAGAGGGTAATAAACCCTCATCTTCCAGAAACCGAGTCCAAGCGGTTTGGCTCAGCCATCAAAACGCACTTAAGACATCTCTGTTCCGCTAACTTCGGTTTCTTGGTCAGCTCAAGGTACAACATGAAGAAAAGACTAAGTACACACAAATTCTTTCTGTACCTAATGCAGTAACACAACCCCAGCTTTTTTCATTCAACTTGCAACGCTGCCAAATTCTCCCATGTGTTACAAGAATCTAAATGGTTCTCTCAAAAGCTCAGGATTCCTGCTACGGAGTTTAGGTTGAAGGGCACATAGTTTGGAATGAGGCCCCACAAAGGGTCTTAAATAGATTCCACATGAGCACAAGACGTAAGCACCTACCCTAGGCTGCGCTGTTAGGTACAGGCTACGAGGTAAACAGCAAAATACTGCCATGCGTAGGAAAATGAGGATAAGTTAGCAGAAAACTGGAAAACTGGAATCAACATACTGAATCTAACGCAGCAGCAGAGGGAAAAATTCTTTTTCCTTCCTCCTCTTCTCCCGCTCTGTGTGGAAGGATTACTGCTAAACCACAGATAAAGCAACATCCCAGTGCATGCTGAGCCTCCTAGCGGGAAAAGGGTGCCGGGGAAGAGGGCTGGTAACTTGCTCAGGACCAGTACCAGGGCAGCGAGCAGAGGAAGGCAGCTGCAGTCGCCGCTCTCGTTTTAAAAGGTATTGCTACCACACTGCAAACACGGGGCCGGCCGGAGGCGCTGCCAGCGGGACTCACCTGGCTCCAGAACGCTCCGCTCCGGCACGGCCGGGGCTCCGGGGCGGGGCCGCTCCGCGGGGCAGGGCCGGCTCCCGGCAAACGCCGCCCTGGCCGGGAAACCTTCCCTCGTTCAAATTTTCGGGGATAAAGAACTACGTATGCACTGTATTGCAGCAGGACAAAAAGCTGACAGACACGGGTTTGTCACAGGCCTTATAGGTGAACGGGTTTGGAGGGAAAGAGGGAGCTTGGCATATTTACGTCATTTAAGCTTTTCCATCAGATGGACTCGACAATCTTAAGAGATCTTTTCCAACCAAATGATTCTACGATTCTAAGCTATAGTCCCCTTCTGTTTAGTTGTTCTGTATATTCAAGTGCAGGATCTGGATACAAAGAAAGGACATGAGACTCTCCTCCAGCACATCTCTTGTGTCTTGAACCCTGAGCTCATGGGGATGCTGAGAATTTGAGGATAAAGAACACACATTCCTCTTCAATTTTGATTAAAAACTTCAGCCTAAACACAAAATACTTTTCCTAACAGAACTAACACATTTTCTTTACAAAATTCTTAATCTCCGCCTCCCCAGTCAAGCTTAACTCTGTGTTACCACCACTGCCTATGCTGAAGCACTTCTATGTTGCTTGAGTTGATCCATATAAACTTTCATCAGCATCATCACTAGCCATGGAATCACTACCTAATGTAAAAATGCCTGCACAGAGCTAGTGCATCGTGCAGTACACTCCACTAACATACATACACCCCATCATCCTTTGGCCTTCTGCATGAACAGTGGGAATGTACTTGCAGATGACCACATCACCTGAACAGGGAGTACTTTCTTTCGGCTTTCTGGCAACATTTGATCACATCACTAAATGCAGCAGAATGCCCTCTGTTAAGCTAGCACACTTTTATATTATCCAAAGCTGATATTCAGCCATCCTTCAACATCACATATATACACACCTGTAATACACAGATGACTACAGAGCCACGTGCTAAGTATGTAAGATCTGATTAGAAAAATGTACCATTCATCACTGCTGATTCTTACTAGACAAAGCTTCCTGCTCTTCTCAATGTTCAGGCTGTCTTATTTTACACATTTCTTTCCACCTCCTCAAGTTTGTGTCACACACTGTGAGCCAGGGAGAGCACAGCAGCTCACAACCACCCTGCTCCAGTGAGGCAGAGAAGCTGCATAATGGCTTTGGTGTAAAGCTCACAGTATTCTGGCTTTATTTCCAGGCACACAGCAGGTTCCTCAGCTGATAAAAGTGGCAACACATAGGATTTAATACACTCCGCTGTCTTGACTGTACAGAAAGGTACAGAATGGGCATATTTATTATTGAAGGTGAAAAAGGTCGAAAGCTGTGGCAAATATTAGTTCCTTCCCTTACTATGTGATTAAATGCTATTTATGAGATTACCAGACAGTCTGTTAAGCAATCCAATTACTCAAGGTTTAAGAATCTGATACAAGAAGCTTTCCACCATGTCAGTGGTTTGAAAGAAGCCTCACCTGGAGGCTTAGAAAATTACTCTATTTTGTGAGCAACTGTTTACAATTAATACCTTATGTAAAAGTCTCAGAGAAGTCCTCCAAAACAACACGAATGGCCTCTGAGGCTTGAGAAAACCTTTTTTCAGGGAAAACATAAAAGAAGCAGCTTACTTGGCTCTTCTACTTTTTATTGCACTCATTTTACAGATGAATAGCTGTGAAAAACAGATTTGGCTTTCTGGATTCTGTCCCAAAGAGTCACATGCATTCATGAAATAGAAAACGAAACAAAATGAAACACACCACACCACTCCAAATGTCAAGCAGGTCTTTTTTATTGAAATATCTCAGGCTTAACGAACATGATGCACATGGCTCTTGCCACACAACTGCTAAGTTAGACACCTTGTATTCCTACAGAAGCTTCCTTTCAGCACAGCAAGATAAAGAAAATCTGGCTGCTACAAATATAAAGCAAACTTAGAGGTCCTGCTAGGAATTACAACCAAAATATCCTGAACCAATGAACCGCTTTTTCCTTAAACTAACGCCTGAGGCTTCCCTGAGTCTGAAGTAGGAATAAAATAAACCAAAACAAACAAGCCCTAATTTATGTCTTATGCATATTTTTGCCTTTTTTTTTTTTATAAAAAGTTTGCCTCAGTTTAAAATGCACTATTTCCTATGCAGTGTAGAAAGGCTCTTTATTCAGTTGGGATTACTGACAGAAACGTCGGTTGAATTCAACCATAGCACAGAAACTGTCATCTGCACCAAGGCAACTGACTCTGGAGACTGCTCATTTGGAATGGAACTTTATCTCAGAGGAACCAAAGTCCTCTGCATAGTCAACAGAAAGAGCTCCAAAATCAAAATCCTGATGCAGATTTGAATCCTCTTCTCCACTAAAGAGGGGCTTAGCCCCAGTCTGAAGTGGAAACTGAGACAAATAGAATTGCTGTTAATACTGTCAGACTTCTCCAGGCTGCTGTACAGTTCTTGAACACACTGGTGGGAAGCACCATATAAGCATTTAAGAAGTAAACAGATCTTCAAAGCAGCAGATGATTAAGGGGGAAAGTCTGCACAAATTCAAGTCTCTCAAGATCTACAATTAATGCGTTGCCTCTTCTTTCACCAGTAGTATACTGGGAGAGCTGTTTTCTAGTTAGTGGTCAGTGCAAAACAGAAGTATATCACATCATTCTCCCTGGAAGCCATAACCTATTGACAAAGTTAAGTGGAAGTGATTTTCTTTGAACCACTATTCTTGCTCTAGGAGTCCACAAGAGCAAATAAGGACCTGTATTCATAGCTGATATGTGCAGCATTAAAGGCTTCAGGAACATCATTAAATCAAGAAAATGTAGCAATACATCAGTCCCCAAATAGGACATCTTAACTGACTGTGGTATGTTTGGCTTCATGACAGTTCTTCTGGGCAATACTGGAAAAGGAAGTCATCTGATGTAGCTAGCTTTTATGTGATGGCTAAAATAATAACACAGGAAAAAGTCACTAAGTGCTTTGTAAAGTGCCAGCACCAAATGGGTCACTGCAGTCCAAGCACTTCTGATACTCAGAAATGGCAATATACTGAGAAATGGCAGTGTTTTATGCACCATGAAATACTCATTGTTTTAATTGTCAAGCACCTGAGGTGCTGAATGGACTAACTTGTCTTTCAGACATGTCACTAAATTTATGTGCACAACATCCCCCTTTTGTGCTAAGTTCTACTGTGTTTTGAGTACCATGCCATTGTGTGCAAAATCAGCAGAATACTATGAGAAGAGAGAAATAATACTGAGAAAGACCAACCAAATATGAATCCAATTCAGTAGTCATTGCTAGCATTTTAAAAATGCATCATACTAAACAGTGCAGCATAATTGCCAGAAAAGTGTATTTTCCAAAAGAAAAGACAAATTTTTGGTGAACTAATACTCTGAAATACCACGTGAGTTTAGACATACTTCCTAATCATGTTGATTATTTCATTATACATGCGGTAAGGTGCATCAAGGCCCCAGATGAAATCCAAATGTTCCCATTCTGGAATGTTTTTGTGGTAAACCAAATTTGTGATCTGAGTGAGCAGCACAGCAACATCCTTTGGGTCTGCCAGCCAGTCCTGTCCACCAGTCCACACTGCAGTTGGTACAGTCATCTCTTTTATTTTGTAGAATGGGGGAGAAGACTGAGGAAGAGGAAAGTGAGAACAAAAGCATTAGGAAGAGAAAATTTTCAGTATGATTCTACTGTGCAATGGAACACACTAGCAACTGCAAGAATGTGTCAGATTCTCCTTTTCTCTTTTGGGTAGCTAGAGATGGGAGTTCTGACTCAACCAAAAATATAACTACAAGAGTCCTGCAATATTAAGCATATGCAGTGGTAAAGACATGGTTTGAGAAGTTTACAAGACAGCAGGGTAGCAGAAGTCTCAGAAAATGTATTCTGTTCAAGGTATTTCTGAGCCATAATCCAAGAGCAGAAGTGACTGCTACTCTGAGAATATGATACTGCAATATTTCACAGTCACTAAAGAGACAAAGGGCAAAATATTTTTGCTACTGCATGCAGCAATTTAGAAACAAACATGAATGGAAATGAAGCAGGCTAAAGATAAGCAATGCACATGAACTGACAGTCTATGCCTAATGGTGAGAAGTGCAGGGGATCTCATGATTTAGGCTAACAGGACCCTCCCTCAAGAAACAGCATGCCATCAGAACTCTCATATCCAAGCATGAGCACCATACTCATTTAGGACTACCTGAGAGCTCTACAGTCCTGTCTGGGTTTTTTGTTTGTTTGTGGAGTTGTTTTGAAAAAATGGATCTCCAGCCTGGTTACTGGCTAACACTAACAGTTCTTCAGCATGCAGCATAAACACAGCATCCAGAGAAGTGGCCAAGGACTATTTTTTGTGACGCTCATGAACTTTACTTGTAAAAGATGCCTACCTGGTTGTAGTGAGCCATATTTGCAGTCTTGCTTCCCCAGTCATAAGCTTTGAGTTCTCCAGTCTTCACAGCCTAGAAATAAACAAATACTCACACATACAAAAAACTGCAACACTATCACAAGAGTTCAAAAGTGTAAATCATCTGGAGAACTGGCAATGGCAACCAACACAAGCAACAGTAGACTGCCAAGTATTAACAAGGACAAGTGTCACTGCTTTGTCCAGTGTCACTGGAGTGGGAAACATTAGCATTAGAATTTGTCCCTTAACATTCCACACTCTCTCACGACAGTGGTAGAAAAGATTAAACCCCCTAAACTGTTTTCTTTAAAGCCAGAATGTGGCAACTCCATGCTTACTTCTGGTATATTTTCCTTGCTGTCTAAAAGTGTATGAACATGAAGCATGGAGCTTTCTTAGAAAGTCTACTCTGCATGATTTACCAAATATTTTTCAGAAACAGAAGTTTATATAACTGGGATCTTGAAAAAAGCAAATTGTCACAAATGTCTTTACAAGCCAGCAGTTGAACAGCCTTGCAGAGCAAAACACAAAGCCCAGCTAAAATATCACAGGCAGCAGGGATCACTGCTTCCATGGCAAATATCTCATTTGTCAGCCTGCTGAGCAAGCTTCAGGCACAACAGCATCACAGGTATGAAACTGTACATTGAGACGAAATTCAAAATATACTAATAAAATGTAAAATAAAGCCAAAGGAATAGAATAGAAAACCTGCTGCTTTTCACTGGCTAAAAAGGTAACTTAATCAAAATAGGGTTTTCTGAAAGGGAAACAAATACTCATTACAGCATCTCTCTGAATTGTTATTCTGTTGTATTTTTTGTTAGCCTAAAGTATTTACAGTTAACATATTTTCAAAGAAACAGGGAAGGGGGTGAACTACCCTAAGTCCTTATGAAAGCAGCAAACACCTGCTGTTCTGACAACTGGGAGTCCCAAAACTTCACTTGGGCTACACTGCACATATATTTTGTCACTTTATTCCATTTAAGTACCAGAGACATCAATATTCTACAAACAAGCTAGAGTCAAGGGCACTTTAGATTCTGGAAAATTCTGGAAACTCTACCTGGCTCCAGTGAATCATGTTCTGCACAGATGTTCCTGCAGGGCAATGTGTTGAATACACATCCACTCGGCTCTGCAACAAGGTAATTAACATGGTTTACTCCTCCTGGTGCATCAGTCCTACCCACTGTCGCTCCCTGAACACCTAACAGAAACTATTACATTCCTCTTAACACTGTTATAAACAAAAGTTACCTGGAGCCATAGATAGAGATGAGGCAAAAGGTTCAAACATTTGGGCGATTATCTCTAATTAACCACGGAATGCTAAAGCTGAATTTTAAACCTAATAATGATATCCCTTAAGTTTTTATATATTTAGAAAACAAAGTGCTAGTATTGTAAGAATTGGGAGCACATTGACAACTATTTAGATGGACCTTCAGAAAAAACTTCTGCTACTCTACGTTTAACCAAGTAGCTGTCAGTCCAAAGCAATTCCAAACTTGGTACACTTTTTATCCAGAGGTATAAAATAGCAAGGGCAAACTTAAATCCTGACAGGAAAAAAAAAAAGTATTATCGATCTTTTTTATTAATATGACAACTGCATGTGTTGGGCAAGGAAACATCAGAAACTGTACTTTTTACCATGTCAGAAAGTACAAAAAAATGTACATTTTTGCACACAGAATGATGGGGGGGAACAAAGCTAACTTATCTCACTATAATAAAAAATTCTCAGCCTTCATCTACCTGTGGTTAAAATGCTAGCAGCTTCTACTGATTTCAGGGAACTGGAAACACTTTGAGAAGCATTCTAAAAAAATGCAGTCTCAGGCTACTTGCTGTTAACCAACTTTTAGATAACAAGTTCCGTAAAAAAATCTTTTGAAACTACAGATGCAGATGAAACCATCAGCAGGGTCAGAAACTGGTCCCAGAGAAAGTAATTGCACACGTTCACCAAGAGATCAGAAAACTTCAACACTGCTCTTGAAAACAGTCGAAAACTACATCTTTCTTCCTTACTTCCCTCCAAAAAAGAATAACTTGTCCCATCATATTAATGTCTCTTTTCCTCTTCTACAACAGATCTAAAATACTGTATTTTAGTTTTCCAGTAAAATTTTAAAAGATTTATTCTATCCATCCCAACTGAGGAACTAATCTATTCCAAGGAAAGATATTCATCCAAACTCAGTAGGATGAAGGCAGTATTAGTGGTTTTCTAATTACACTAAAGGTCAATCAGTACAGTAACAGACAGTCAATACACCATGCTAGAGTTTACTATAACTTGGTTATTAAGAAAAGTCACTAGAACACACCATATTCAAGTTTCTCTCATTAAAACCACATAGAAGAAAGAATAAGTTGCCACAAAGGTCATCGAGAATTCTGTGGGTGCAAACATGGGTAGCTAGCCACTTCAGCAAAGAATTCTGAGGGAGGAATTGTTTCTTTCCAAACATGTCCTACAAAACAACAAACACATAGGACAAACATGTAATTGCACAGAATTGCCTGTTTTCAGTTTTTGCAGTAAAACATTCTGGAGGTAATTCTTTCCATCTGCATTGGTGACAGGTGTGTCATATGAAAATTATTTATCTCATCAGCCTTGTTTATAGTCCCATGGGAATGTTAGTTAGTGCTTCTGCTACAAATGGTACAGTCCATTAACCCCCCAAAAAGTACACAGGATCTGGGAAAATCTTGCAAGAATTCCAAACCTAACCTCAAATTCAAATAAACTTTAAATTCACATTTTACATGAATACTGTACAGCTTCTTGTCATCAGAATTGTTTAGGCCTGATGTGAAATGGCTTTGTACTTACACCTTCCTCTTTTCAAACCATGAGAGAAAAATAAGCTGCATGAGCTGTGGTGACCACTTCCTCCTGATGGAGTTTTTTTAAGTGTTCAAGGATTTTAAAATGCCTCACTGAAAACTTCCTTAAAAGTGACTCAGCTCTTTAAAGATATTACTGATCCATGGGTTTGTCATTGTCAGGTCCCCCATGCACTCCAGTTTTTTGCAAGTCACCGTGATAATCAACCTCAGCACAACATCCGAACATCTCACAGAGCACTGATCAGTCATTATTATCGTTAGACAAATTAAATTATGCAAGGAACAGGAGATCACACTTGTTAGTGTCACTTTGATTTTAACTGCCTTTGGAGCAGGGAACAAATAATGCAGACACATTAAATCAGTAGGAGGTACAGCAGAGGAGGGTTTATCTCACAGAACAAACAGCTCTGTGCGGGAATCTCTATGGGTGGTGGCAAGAAAAGTGATGGTTAAAAATGACACAGCAGGGTGTTCACAATGTCCGAGTTCAGGCACTTACTGCAGCCTGCCTACATTCCCCTTGACGTTAATGGGGAAAAGGTAAACTCCTCCAGAGGATGATGCACAGCATCTAAATAAAGCTGCTGCTCTTAATCAGCCTCTGAAGGATCCTCTTCCAAGACTAGATGGTTAATTATGAAACAAATCTGTTAAAGTTCATGACAACTCAGAGATATTCTGTATAAAGGTATCACATGATTCTTCACAAACAGAACAACTATTTAACTACTTGTGATTTTGGTAGCTTAAATTCTAGAAAAATATCAATGGAAAATATAATTTTATTTCATCTATTAAGTTGTAATTGTAAAATACTACTTTAAACCAATGCAAATTGTCTCACTAGGCAATAATAAAGGCAGAGAACCACTGGTGACTTCAACAGTATCATTATGGTAAAACAGGCCCAGAATTCTTGTAGTGTTACTCTCTAATCCACAGCTATTAATAATCTTTATGATGCTACTTTCAACTAGAAGGGGGCAAACCTCATTTGACTTAAAACAACTTGTCCCATCATAACCTTTACTCAAATACAAACCTTTAGTAGCAGGTCAGGAAACACTCCCAATTTTACCAGAGGGCTAGTGGCAAACTTGACTGTAGCTACTGGTGCCAAGGCAAAGAACATTTTGATTTTCTTAGCCAGCTGTGGCAAAGTCGAAAAAGCAATGAAAGCTGTAAGTAATATAAGAACAATTAACAAACCTCACCAACACGAGATGGATGAGAATTTTACCTGGCAGCAATTCTACAAAACTCTACGAAAAAGTGTGCAAAAGTATTTTTAGATAAATGGTTTGATTGTAGTACCTAGGATCAGTTTAGATAGTAAATTAATCTAGTTGCTATGAAAACCAAATTAAATGTGGCACCTCATAAGGATCGCTTTCTTCCCAAAAGCAAATTAATGCTTACTAACCAAAAACGTCTAGCTCTCTCTATTAGAAAGTCTAAAGTACATGAGCCAGGCCTTACATACAACAAAATATGCTGGAAATGGGAATCTTAATTCTATGCATTTGATAAGTCTAATTTTATTACATATAGTTCATCAGCTTATATTGCTGGCTACCCATGACTTCAATTTATTATTTCATCAGCTTCCCCCTTTTAAATAAACACAAAAGGTTAAGCCTTTTCATTTTAATGCTGATGAATATACCGGCTAAATGATGAATATATGATGACTATAACAGCTAAAAAACAGATGCAGCAGATTTCAAACATTTTAATTACTAAACCACATATGTGCAACTTGATACCATTACAAACACAATATATTCTAACAAATACATCTCTTTACATACCCATTGTGGTGCCCTGTGAATGGCCAATGTAAAATACTTGTTGCTGGCAAGTTTTCTTCAAAATAAAGTCTACTGAGGCTGGAATGTCATACTTAGCCATTTCATCAAAGCTACAAAGCAAAGACAGAAAGTCAGTTGTGTAAGTAAAGTTATCAGTGAGGAACAGCTGCACAGAGCTTCCCTGCATCGTGGATGAGTTGTCTGGACATAAAGAAACCCTTCCTTTGGATAAATAGAACTTTGGTGATTGAGTCTTCACACCAAGCAATGGTGAAAGCAATTAACGTTCTACTGACCACCTGTGAATCCCAGCACACCACACCGACCACAAAACTCCCTTTACTGCTTCTACATATGTGACGGAAGAATGTAACCAGAAGAAAGCATCTTGTATGTTCACAATGGGATTGAGGATAGCAAAAGAAACATACCTGAAAACCCAGAATTCTTCCTGCTTCACTGTGAAGTGTGTATGTTTCCTGGACCAAGTGTTCCCTCTGCTGTTTCCCAGCCATACATCGTAGCCAGCATCTGCCAGCATAAAGCCAAGGCTGTTGTAATCCAAGTTTGTGATCCAGTTGCTGGCATCTGCAAGCAACCCATGCTGCAGAAATACAGCAGGCCTTTGACCTGAAAAATAAAGCATTTATCATAGTTTCCTGTTCCTCTGGAATTGAATACCTAAGAATAGCTCCAAGTGAGTTATTGCAAGTCTGCGTTAGATTTGCACATTGAGTATTTAATCTACTTGATTTAATCTACTAAAACTAGTAATTTGTATAATAATCATAGTGCTATGAAATCACATGCTTTTTCACAAAAAAGTTATTTTCAATCATTAAGAATTGCAAACTAGCAACTTGTTCATTTCCTAACCTGAAGCTCAAAACAGGCAACAAATAAAAAAATAAGCAAACATGAGAAAAGCAGGAGCTACAAGAAAAATAAAGATAGTCCTTACAATTGTTTCAAGATTACAAAGACTCATCAAAATGGCCCAAACACAGAGACTGCTAAACTACTGAAGACCCTTGTCTTGCCCCTAAACCTGGGGAAGTTATTTCCATAGATGTGCTACTGAGATTTTGTTTCACAGTTAAGACAATGCCAAATAAGTGTGCTGAGCTGGGGAAATCTCTGGTATTGATATTATCTCTATGCAACTCCCTTCCACTCTACCAATGCTCTGGCAGAACCTGAAGAGCAGTACAGTAGCCAACAAGGGAAACTGTGTTTCAAACTACTTTCTTCCCTTGACTTAAGTAGTTATGAGAACCACAGTTAAGACACAGCGAGAAGTCAGGAAGACTCTCTCTTGACTTCCCCATCCTGAAAAAGGAAATGACATGTTTATGTGGAATACAGATATAAAAATTGAAGGTTCCTGCTTCCACACAAAGAAAATAAATTAACAGCTAATCCTTCAGGAGAAACATGACATTCAGAAAATACAAAGACCTGTCTCTGGTTCTTGCACTGGCACGGGTGTTTTGTGTTTTACTTCTGCTTTAATAACTGAAATCAGATATCACGATAACTTTATCTCAATGCCAGAGATGACTCAGGAATTTACATCCTCCAATGACACATCATTCTACTACAATACAGACTCAAACAATACTTCCCCCATTGATAATTTAGTCTTCAATCTTTCAGCAGAAACAGCTAAATCACAACTCTCTCAGTCACCTATACCCTCCGGTCCAGGCCATGTCCATAGATATTTGATGCAAACTCCAAAATCCAAATGAGCAATATTCCCCTCTTCTGGTAATATTTACACTTGTGATGAGGAACCTTTAGTGTGCCTGCTCTTCCATTTTGTTAAAAAAGCCAAATGGTATATTGTCCAGACAAGCAGAGCAAATCTCCAGCTATGCCAAACTGGCACTGCAGACAGTGCAGTTCTACACAACTGTTTACTCTGTTGCAGTAACACTTACTTGTCTTATAAACAGGATTTTCAAGCCTAACATTGTTTTCAGTAATGTTCCCTTTTAGTTTTGATACTGTCTTCCCTTTTATTAAACTGAAGAACAGGCTCCCCTCAAGCCTCTATTGCATATTTCATGACATCGGAAGGGGAAGACTGTTTAACTGCTTCAATGCTTTAAATCTGTTGCTGTTAACCTCCCACTTCCTGCTAGTTCCTTTTTCACTTCACCAAGCAGTCAGCAGATCTCCACGTGAATTGCACAATCATATGACAAATTGACTTGGATAACCATTTATTAATAATTTTCTATGACCTGTGATCCCGAAAACCCCAGAGGGGGAATAAAAAAGGCAGGTCCTTAAATTACTCTTCCTGCATAAATGATTTTGCTCTCTCAATATAAATCCAAGAAATTGAAGACAGATTTATTTCCATGCCCTTCTTACCCATGCTATGAGTTGTTTTAGGTTTTTCATTAATATTAAAAGAAAAATCATTGATGTTTTGCTTTCAGGTTCTTTGGACATTTCTTTTTTCTGAAGAACTCTGGGTTTTGTTCCAAAACATCATGTGATACATAATTCCGAGGGATCCTATTCACATTATGCAGGTATTGCAAAAGAAAAATACATCATATATACGCTAAGTCAGCAGTGACACATCATTGGTATCTTTCTGACAAAGATACCAAGTCTATAAAAACTTAAGATCAACATGAACTTTGAAGTCTTCATTCTCCCAGTAGCTCATACTTCCACAAATATGCTCAGTAAAACTTGTTTTCAAAATTAAAGTGCTCTGCAAAACGTGAACTTGGGGTCGAGGGTGCAGCAAGGGGAATGTGGAGAATTCCCACAGGTCAGGAAACTTCTGTTTGCTTATGTCATCAATGAAGGATTCAACAAAATCAACAGGTACAAAGGCAGCCTATCTTTTTCCTGTGGGCTTCTCTGAAATGAAGTACAAAGACACCTGCCAGGTTTGATAGGCCTAATCCATGCACTGATCTTTACACACCCCTTGTGAGAGACAACAGACAGCACAAACATCCTAACTCATCAAAACCAACAGATAAGGAAGACTGGTGCTTGGCCTTTGGCAGGGCAAAGGGTTTTTCCACAGGTCTCGTTCACACCCAAGGCTATAGGACTGATTTCTTTCAGTTTTTTATAACTGACTTCTTTTGTGAGCTCCACATTTTACTTCTAATCCTAGTTTTTTTCAGTCCAAAGCATTCCAAGGCAGTCCTTAGAATATGTTTCTATGCAAATGGACTGCTGTTGTATGAATGTCCATAGGAACTTTTAGAAGGGATGGTGTCAAGGCTGATACCAAATTCAGCCACTGCTGTTCACATACACTCTTAATTCCACATGAAGTGTATGAGGACAGCAAGTCAAAGGGTATAGGTCTCTCTTCTTCCACATCCATTTGTCTCATTTGCAAGCACTTCATCACTGAGTTCTCACAAAAACCTTTACCCCTATCACTCTCTTATAAGTTTGAGCTTATGGTCCCACTGTCCTTTCCTCCCTCACCTCCTCACCTGTACCCACCCTGCATCCCTTCCATGGTCATACACCAGCGTCCACAGTAATCCTTACAGCTTATAACAGCACTCTGGCAGCACATGCCAATGCTCTCTGCAGTCCCCATCAGATCATATCCATAAACAACCTGGGCAGGGGTTACTATTGTCAACTACCTGTTAGACATCCTAATTTGCAATGTATTTTTTAATGTATTGTACTTAATATGTTCTGAACTAATTTCTTTTTTTTTTTTTAACTAGGCAGCTGTGTAAAATACAACACCTCAGGTGTATGTGGTCTGGCTCATACCTTACTGTAAAGGGAGATTCAGAGAGGTTAAAGTCAAGAAATAATTTCTTATTTTACACAAAAATCAGGCAGTAATTATCTTGCAAACATTCTCATGAGAATTCTTGCAGTTTAGTTATACTGCACCAAAAGAGGTACATGACCTGGCCCTACTTCTGAAAATGATCAGACATTTTAAACCAACTTATTTGTTAAAAAGAAAAATGAGTGTTGAAATAACCCAGCAATGTTACAACCAATATCTTTTCAAGAAACCTTATTACTTTAAAATACCCAATAAATCACAACACTTGCTTTTCACTTGCCAAAAAATCAAGCAGCCATGAAGAGCTTTGTATTAATGTCACAAAAAGATAATGCCAGAAAAACACAGCCTTTTAAATCCTTCTCCCTTCCTTTACTCAAGCCACTCTAAACTGCCTAATCTATTTTAGCCATAACATTCACCAATAAAACATTCTAACTGCATAGGTCATACAATCTCTTTAATCTTTTTCTGGATTATAAAGTTTTTATTAATCAATTGAGCCTTTTCATTACTTCCCACTTTTTCCAAGTAGACAGAAATCTTACTTTTGCTTCCTTCGCGGCCTTTTCTTCCATAAGGAATTCTGTTAATGGAAAGGATATATCCATCTTCTGTTGTCACTTCATACTCCTCACTGGGATATCCCCTGAAGGTAATAATTTCACTCTGAGGAAAGAAAAGAAACCATCTTGGAGCCAGACTGCCTGGCTCCTCAGTTCAGGAACACATGCAAAGTACTGTGGGTTTCTCCTAAAGACAGTGAAGGGAAATTAAAGGATGGGGTAGGAACGTCCCACACCTGCCTATTAATGAGAATTACCCCAGACAGAGTCAGGAACTAGTCAGGGCACAGACCTTATCCTAGGAATCTGGGAGGACTCCCTAGCCTGTCCCCAGCCACATGGTGCTTACAGCACAAAAGATGGAAGTGTTGAAAAGCAGACTACGGCAGAAGAACAAAGCACTGAGATGCAGATTTGGCAGGCACAAATCCCAAACTGTCTGCTCTCAAGAAAACAAGCATCTTCTGATAACAAAGAAGCGAGGCCAGAAAAAAAGTCATCAGCACCACTATGGCAATACAGAAGGAGAGAAAGATGCACCATTTCTTACTCACCTTTCTTCTTGAAACCTTATGTGAGTTGGAGAGCTTTTAAGTGACTTTGCTGACAAATCAAACAAGAAAGTAATAAGAAAAATCTCCACATTCATTTAATGCTATAATTTCATTATTAGGTTTATCTCCCATCTCTTATGTCTTGGACTTTATTTCATTTTGATGCAATTCCATTAGGGCAGTGACCTTGCTATTTAATTGGTTTATGACACCAACTGTACCTTGAGAAAACTTAAGAAGTGCAAGACATGATCAGAGTTCCACTCTTAGACTGGAGGAGGAAAATTTAATTAAGCATGCTATTTCTTTTAAATAGCTTTAATTATCTACACTGACATTAACATTCCAAAAATGATTTTGAGGCTAGCTTCTATTCAAATGCTATTAGCCTTAGACTAAATGACTATTTTCAGTCCTTTAAACTGGATTTGCGTGATCCAAACACAGACCTTGGGCATTTCCAGCTTAAAGTATCTTCTTGCACATGTAAAAAAACCGGCACAGTTTAGACGACGCAGAGAAAAGAGCAACTAATACCAGTTACCAACAGCAAATATTTCCACGAATTGACTACTGCAGCAGAAGGAGAATAAAAAGAGTAAATGCCGAATGGGGAGAAAAGCAGCTGTAGTTAAGAACACGCGACCCCCAGCGCTGGGAGCACAAGTGTGCATCATAAACATCCGCTTCTCCGGCAATTAAGAATGAATGTCCGGACTCTGGCAAAAAACGAGTCCGAGCCAGAAAACATGTGAAAGACAGATCCGCCACAGGCAACAAGGGGACCAAGAAGGACCTGGAAGGAGCAGGAGGGCAAGAGGACATGCAGGCAGCGGGTGCGAGCGGCTGCAGCCCTGGGCCGCGGACAGGTGGCTGAAGCCTCGGGGGCTCTCACCGCGGCTGCCGGGGTCGCCCAGCCGCCCCCCGCCCGCTCCTCGCCCCGGGACAGCCCGCGGCCGCACCCGCTGACGAGGCTCGGGCACTTGTCCCCACCGCCGCGCCACTCACGATGTTCATGCTCGTTTCGGGGTCCACGTTCCTCCTCCCTGCGGCGAAGGCGCCGCAGCCGGAGATGCTCTGCAGCAGGAAAGCGGCGACCACCAGGCCCCGCATCCTGGCCCCGCGAGAAGGAACCCGGACGCCGCGGCGAAGCAGAACCCGGGACGGCTGCGAGCGGGCCCGGCCGAGGATTATGTGCCGCCCCTCCGTGACAGGGGCGGGGCAGCGGCGCGGCCGTCGGGGCGAGGGTGGGAGGCGGCCCCCCGCG
>VXBA01003006.1:92107-127702 GCA_013399895.1 Serilophus lunatus | reverse complement strand
TCAGGGTGTGAGGATGGGATCTATAATCGAGCAGCAGGTGATGAGCAATTGTATTGTGTATCACTTGGTTTTCCTTCAGAATTATTTTTTAATTTTATTATCATTATTATTTTTATTTATGATGATGATGATTACTTTGTTTCAATTATTAAACTTAACCTACCCATCTTATCTTAACCTATAAGTCTTACTTTTGGTTCTCCTCCCTAAGCCTGGTGCTTAGTTGCCAGCTGGGCTTAAACCATGGCGGGGATAAAGGGGTATTAAGGACCAGTTGCATGTAAACAGGGGTCATCTCAGTAAGTGCATGTGTTTATCTAGGGGTGAGGTCTGGGGAGAGAAAGGCTCCTTTACTGGCTGATGGATGTCCAGAGCCAGCTTCTGAGGAGCCATAGGATTAGTGGGTGAGCATGTGGTTGGTCTGTACCAGCAAATGGAATGGGGTTGCACCCTTGTGGACCTGCACACAAAAATGCAACTGGGGACACTGACGTGATCTGGGAGCCAGCTCCTGTATACATCAGCATGACTGTAAGAATGGTGATATGATCCAACAAAGGAGGATTTACAAATGCAAGATATTCAAAATCACTTTTATAATACAAATAATAAAATATACAGAGACATAGGAAAGGCACTAAATCACTTTCTTTTATAGGTGAGGGGAATCTTATGTGATTACCTCTTCTGGGTAGACTTCAGCAATTGTTCCCAGCACAGGAAATATGTTCCCAAGGCCCAGAGGTGTGCCAGCTTTACCATAGGGACCAGCCCTCCTCTTTAACATCCAGAACACCAGCTCTGTTGCTATGTAAGAGATGCTGTCATATTCTGGCAAGGAGAATTACTAAAATAACTATTCAGCACTTTATACTTATGGCTCTACACAGCTTTGGCTTGTTTGAAGTATTGTGCACTAGAGGCACAAGGTGAGGTATTGCCTGCCTTTAAAGTATAATATGCCTGGTTTAAAAATAAGAATACTGAAAAGTAAATAGAATATAAGTACATTTTTCTTTGATTTCTTCTAGTACCATTTCCAAGAATTCCTTGAAGACTTCCCTGCTGGAGTTAGAATGTTATTTTACATGGTCTTTGCTGAAGGATGATGTAGATCTCGAAAACCTAGAGGAAACAATAGTTGATCAGATCAAGTTTTTCGAAGAATCTAACATCACTAATTATAATATACTATCCTATATATATCACCTAAAGAATTCAAATGAGGAAGCCCTAGGAAGTCTCCAAAAAGCTGAAGAAGTTGCTCAAAAACATCATCCAGATGAAATTGCCAGAAGAAGTCTTGTTACCTGGGGGAACTATGCCTGGATCTATTACCACATGAAGAGATATGAGGAAGCTCAAACTTACGTAAGCAAAGTGGAAACCAGCTGCAAAAGTCTTTCAAGTGCTACTCATTGGAAGATTGATCTTCCAGAGGTCTGTGCTGAGCAAGGATGGGCATTATTAAGATTTGGGGGAAAAAACTTTGAGAGAGCAAAGAATTGCTTTGAAAAGGCTCTGAAGACTGAGCCAAATAACCCAGATTTTCATTCCGGCTACGCGACAGCAGCGTATCGTTTGGAAGTTTTAGCTTACGGATGTTATGAAGAGGTAGGCTCATCCCTTGAGCCACTGAAGCGGGCAGTGGAACTGAACCCAAACGATACTTGCGTTATGGCATTACTTGCATTAAAACTTCAGGACTTAAATAAAGTGGATGAAGGGGAGAGGTACATTGAAGAAGCTATGCAGAAAACCCCTGATCTCCCTTATTTCCTGCGATATGCTGCTAAATTTTACAGAAGGAAAGGAGAACTATGGAAGGCAAAAGAGATTTTGAAAAAGGCCCTAGCATTGTCACCCAAATCTAGCTTTTTGCATCATCAACTAGGAATCTGCTACAGAGGATATGGACTTAAATTGCAAAAGACAAGAAATCTAGGAAATCCAGAGCAAGTGAAGAAACTCATCCAGCTTGCCATTTTTCATTTTAAAATAGTGATAGATCAAAAGCCAAAATTTGTTCATGGCTATGTTGACCTAGCAAACACGTATGCACTAGACAAAAGGTATGAAGAAGCAGAAGAGACATTTCAACAACTGCTTCACAGAAATAATCTAACCTGTATGGAAAAACAAGATCTCTATTTCAATTACGGCAATTATCAGCATTTTCATATGAAGTCAGAATCAGAAGCCATTAAGTATTACATAGAAGGGCTGAAAATGCAAAAAGATTCCTATGGAGGAAATAAGTGCAGAGTGGCTTTGGGGACATTGCTGAAAGAAAAAATTGAGAGAGGTTTAGGAGATGCAACAGATTTTGGTACACTTGGACTCGTCCATAACCTAAATGGTAAAAAAGAAAAAGCAATTGAGTGCTATGAGAAAGCCATTGCTTTGGATAGCAACAACGAAGAATATCGGAATGCATTACGTGAGCTACAACTTTCTATCTCAAGCTAAAGTTCACAGAAGTCCCTTACACCAAAAATCTCCAAACCCAAGGACATTACAACAGATTCTAAAAACTTTATATGTTGTTTGTTTGTTTTTTTAAGGTAGACATTATGAACAGATGAAATGCAGATGGTATCACTTTCAAGTGATAATATAGAAAGTGCAGATGATCCTTATTCATTTGCTGACAGAGAGCATGCTTGGATAACTACAGAATATATAATTATATATATATGTATAATACATAAAAATAGCTATACAATAATAGCTAATCTTACTTAGTCTTCAATGCTTATGCGGGTATAAAGGTTGTCTTTAAATGATGACCTTAAAAAATGTGTATTGTTGCTGTGAACTACTAAAGAGTATTGAATCCATCAGCTATTGCTTCTAGTATCTCTCTGCTAACCAGTCTTCATGTTAGTAGATTAAGAAAAAGGGAAATGGCCATTAAAAAAGCAACAGGAATAGAGTTTTGGCAGGATATGAAAGACTCAGGCAAATGCCCCATTTATTTTCCCTGACCTCTCAGCAAAGCCACTTTCAGCGGCATTGCACCAAAGAATTAAACTGTGCACAAAACAGCATCTGTCTAGTTTATCCAAAACCACAGTATCAGGAGCTGCTATAGCAAACATGTGGGTAGGAAGGGAAGGCGGTCTATGAGATGCCAAAAAGATGGCTATCTGTGGCCATGCTTATGAAACAAGCCAGGGATAGCAAACACACACAAGAAATTAACTGGATATGGAGGGCAGAGTGCAGCTAGGGAGAAGAGCTCAGAGAGCAGGGCAGCCGAAAGAGGCATATGCAAAAAGGAGTGGGAGCACACAGAATCTGTGTGAATGGAAGAAAGGGCTGAAATGACAGAATGAGTAAACAACGGGATTGCCTTCAGATAATTTAATTGTAAGTCAATATTCTTTACAACAGCCTGGCCTAATTCCACAGTAGCGTGCCTTTGAATGATAGACCACAGTTCTCAGGGAAAACTAATGCTGCACTTCCAAAACACTTCTGAGGACTAGCCAGTAGTGTAGCATGAAGCAAACTGGAGACAGAGCCCATCAAGGAGGATTTGCACTTTAGCTTCCAGCCATCCTGGCGTATCCCTGCCCTCACAACAGCACCACTGTACAGACAGAATGAAAGCCTGAAAGAGTGCAAAGCACAGTGCCAGATCAGCAAACATGAATAAACCCCTTCCTTCCGAGCTCACCCTCAGAGAAGCTTTCAGAATACGAGCGATCGGGAACTTCAGCGATCAGGAACCTAACAGTGTACATAACACAATCACACCTTCTTCATGAGAAAGGGCTGGGGGAAAATCCATCCTTATTTTCCAGCCACCTGCCAGACTTTCTCTTATGAACAAAGCCAGCCCTACCTAGGCAAGGAACAGGGAGTGGGAGAACAGGAAGGACTGGGAGCAGGGCTGGCAGACCACTCATGAAAGCTGCTAGGAAGAACAGTGGGGTTGAAGTCAGGAACTGGTGATTACCTATGGTGATGTGCTCAGCTACGTGGGCAAAATGGTATGCTAGGTGCCATCACTGCTTTTCCCAATCTTGAGAGTTTCTAAGCTGAGCATCATTGCTATCCAAACTTCACCAAGGCTATAAAGGGTGAAGGACAGAAGGGAAGAATTTGAAGAGGTGGTACAGGCTCCTGAAGCCACGATGGCACATCCATCCTCCCCTCCACACACTGCCACCAGGAATGAAAAAGAACCTTACAGAAATAAGGATAATCTATACATTATTTTGAAAAAAACCCATGTGAGCCTAAATTTTTATGAAGAGTCAGAGCAGCTCAATCTTCTGTAAACTGAAGAAGCTGTGAGACTCAGTGATGCAAGTAGTGTATTTGCTGTGCCTCACCTCCTTCAGACTCTGAAGGCTGGTGAGTGGTCTGGAACACAAGCCCTGTGAAGAGTAGCTGAGGGATCTGGGGTTGTTTAGCCTGGAAAAGAGGAGTCTCAAGGGAAACCTTATTCTCTCTACAACTCCCTGACAGGAGGTTGTAGCCAGGCGGCTACACCTGGTAGCTGGGGGACGATCTCTTCTCCCAGGCAACCAGTGACAGAATGAGAGGCCACAGTCTCAAGCTGCACCAGAGGAAGTTTAGGCTAGACATTAAGAAAAAAATACTCACAGAAAGAATGATTGGGGCATTGGAATGGGCTGCCTTATTTTAAAAAATAGACTGGATGTGGCACTTCGTGCTCTGGTTTAGTTGATGAGATAGTGTTAGGTAATGAGTTAGACTTGATGATCTCAAAGGCCTTCTCCAACCTTGTTAATTCTGTGATTCGGTGACTGTGCTGGACCACAGCTGTATCTGGGGATGACCCATGAAAACATAGCCTTCTAGATTTTTCCTAGTGTCTTATATATGAGGAGAAATGTTATCTCCCACAGGGTGGTGCTGCTGCATTGCCTGGCATGGCAACACAGGGAAGAGACTGAGCTTGAGCTTCAGGAGGTGGACAAAATGAAACACAGTTTGGAGCATCCAAGTGTAGTCGGCAAAACCAGAACCACACAATGAATCTGAACACTTCTCAATTTGCATCCAAGCATGAATATGTCACTGGAGCCTTGGCTAGTGGTGAAGGGGAAAAGAGGACTGATGATAATCCTTTTGATTTATGAATCAAAAGTACTTTCTAAATTACATAAAAATTTTACTGAAATACACCAGAATAGTCACTTAGAACAAGACATTGTTTATTGAGGCAATACCAGCTCAGGACTTTGGTATGCTGACCATGAAGTACTGTTACAACTAAATTTAAACAAGCTCTTTCTTCTCACATAAATTTGCAACACTTCAGAAAGGAAACAAGGAATTGTTGTGGCATTATAAAATAAGTTTGCCATATAAAAGCATAAACAGTCTTTGTTTTTCAGGAGATAAATTATTATCCAAGCTGACAGGGATGTTTCAGGAATGTTTTTTCTGAAAAAAAGAGCAATTCCTCAGCAAAAGGTACTTGGCTTTTCAAATGTTGTTTCCACACAACTTTTCAATGTACAATTTAATAAATGTATCAGATTGTCATTAGAACATAAATCATTTCAAAAAAATTATTACCTCATTTCGAACTTCATGGAATGGAAACAGATGGATTAGTTTCAGAGTTGTAAGCAGTTTCACTTACTTATGCTGAATTTCTATCCACTGCACAGAATATTTTCCCAGGCAGGATTCATCTGAGGTAGAAGCTTTCTGTTTCTGTCTTGGACAGATGTTACCCCAGTAAAGTCAAACAACACTGTCCTGGGAAGCCAGACAGACTCAGCAGTGCAATGCTCCATCCAAGCTCATATCCATCAATGCTTGTATCTGTCAGGGCTGGCAGGAACATAGAATTCAGGATCATTAAGGTTGGATAAGACCCCTAAGATCATTGAACATGCAGTGCTAGTCTGGCAAGTTGCTCACAGCTAGCCCAGGTACCTCAGCTTACTGCTGCACTGTGCCATACCAGGAAATATCCTCCATAAAGGACAGCTTGAGTATTATCATCTGAATTAAATACTGCAGATGCAATAAATAACTCTTTAAAAATATTGTAAGCCAGAGACTTCTATAATTCGTTGCCTGAAAAGAGAGGATGAACTGTTCAGCTTGGGTTGTGTGGACTAGGAGGTAGAAGTTTGGCATGAGCCTTCAGCAGCCTGGATTGTATTCCCATTTCTTCTGCTTGCAGGCCATTTCTTGTTATGTTTCCTTCCTTCTGTTCCTTAGTGGGAACATTTGTGACAGGGCTGACACTTCACAGTGTGTTTTATGCACAGAAAGTATCATTCCTATATATAAGCTTTTCTCCCTCTCTCTGACTTAAGTCAGAGCAGAAACAGTGTTAGAATAGTCTGAAAGAATTCTACCATTTTCTACAAAAGGTCTGTGAGTCACCATCCCTTGATATGTTTAAGAAGAGATTGGATGAGGTACTTAGTGCCATGATTCAGATGATGGGATGGTGTTAAGTAATAGGTTGGACTTGATGATCTCAATGGTCTTTTCCAACCTTGTTAATTCTGTGATTCTGTATAAAACCAGTTAAATGTTTGTTGCTAAATAAGATATTTAAAACAAGAAAAACTGCTTTAAACACACAAAGGGAAAAGCCTATGAAAAAAACAACTTGAAATAAAAAAAATAAAAATGCTAATTATGTATTACACAATATAGTTTACTACGATAAAAATGCATATAGCATTATTCCAACAGGCTTTTACAATACGCAGCTCTGACAGAAACAACTGGTGATATGGTAAACAAAGTAATTAAATTTTTATAAAGTAAATGACAGTGGTTACTTATAACTTGTTTAAAATAACTTATATTCTTTGTAGACAACACTATTCCCTAGTTCTTTATTATTGAAGCATTGCACTAAGATCTAAAACATTATCTTCATCAGTATCAATTAATAAAACCATTCCACTTTTTTCAAAATTTGCATACTTTTCCTAAGTCATTAAGAAACACTCATGGATAATTTTTGTCTTTTTTATGAATGCATGATAAAAAAAAAAATTAGGGCTCAGGACTTAATTTCCACGCAGAGCTGAAGAAAGATTATGTCATTAGCTTTAAGCAGTTTTTGCACTCCCATTTCTTATTCTGTGGTCTGTGCACATAGATCATACTACTGGCTCTGACTATACATCTGAAGCAGGGCAAAGAAAAAAGTTTTATTTAAGCACAGCAACTGAAATCAAACAATTTTAATATACTATATTTGAATTACAATTGAATAATAAAACTACTAGATACACATGCTATTCATATATATACTGAAATACTCATTATACCCCTATGGCTGTACTCTTGATCTAAATCAATTTAGTGAACTTCAATCTATGTTGCTTTCCCTTCTGAGGCACAGAGTGGAAAAGAACACCATAAGCAGCCACTGAATAAACTGCAGATGATTAACAAAACTACTAGTTTGGAATTAATAAAAAATTTTTTGACTCTGATCAATCTCTTTATGAACAAAATGTAGCTTTATACAGCGTCAAAACACTGAAATTATTTGTATTGCAGAATGGGAAGTTCTTCCATTGCTGACAACATTTTTACTCTGGAAATGTAGAAACATCCTATTATTTATTAGATTATCCCATCAGTGATTTACCTCATGAGCTACATTCAGACCCTAGCTCCTGTGAAGCAGTCAGCTATAGTAAATTCCTCACAGAATTAGCAGGAAACCATCAGCAAGTCACAGCTGTTGTGTTCTAGCCATCAGGGACAAGTGACCTGACAGCTCTTCAGATGGCACAAACAAGGAGTTTGCACCATCTGAAGATACAACTCCTGCATCCAAAAAGAGCCACTGCAATACACGGAACAATCCTCTTTACCCATAGCCTGTAGAGAGGGCAGTCTCCCAGTCCTATGGTTGCCTGGACTCTAAAGTTCCCCAACAGCTGCTGATTTTACAAGAGGAAGAGGTTCTGTATTTGAAAACACAAGAGCCTTTCCTCTGGTCTCCTGGGCTGCCTTTAGGCTTCTTCCAACTAATGCAGCTAAAGCAGGCTTTTCTATCAGCATGCCTAGCCCCCTGTCACCACAGCACCTCTTCCACCCTCCAAGACAAGGATCAGCTGGAAAATCATACCTGGAATGTTAATGTTTAGAAATTCAAGTGTTAAAGATAATCACAGGGAAATTTTTTTTCTTTTTTTTTTCTTCAGAGGGTTTGGGAAAGTAGGTCTAAAACCGTATTTGAAATTAAATTGCAACGCATGTACAAAGTTCAGGCACATTGTAAAATTAAAGCTGCTCCAGAGATACTTCCAGCATAAAACAGTTTCCTGACAGATTTTCTAAACCCAAAAAGATGGCTTGGGCATTCAAAAGAGTTATTTGCAAAGAGTTTAATGCAGACTGATAAATGTGGAGGTTTTTTTGTGGTGTATGTGATTACACCCATTGAATCATACTAGACCACCACAACAAAAAGGTTGTGTCAGTAATAATATTTTTGAAATAATGTGAATATTATTGTTCAGTTTTGCTGACTGACTATAGTTAGTTTTCTGCTGATTATAGTAAATTATTGATTACCTGTGGAATGTACATTGCATTTCAAATAAATCTGTGAACCTTTGTATCTACAAACTATTTTCAGTCTAGCTTTCTTCTCTTACTGTGTTAGCTTGTTATTACTGTTGCTGTATGTTGATTTTAGCCAACTAAAACATGACAGAAAAACCTAATTGAGAGATGCCCTGTTTCACAGGAGTAGTGTTTTCAACAGTGTAACACTGTAGAGCCACCTCTGTCTCAGTCACGGCTGTGCCATACTGAATCTTGATGGCACTTGTCACCTGTTGCTGCAGCTGTTTGTATCCACAGCCAAAAATTCAACATCCTTTTGGTCTAATTCTGCTGTGACAGAATAAGCTATTGCTCCATTTGTCCAGATGTGCTGTTTCATGCCTGTATCATTAGTGAGAGACCGCAAATGCATTCTTTTGATTTTCTTTGCTAGTCTTGCAAAGCACAATAGTGTTGAACTAAATATCATAGAAAATCCACACAGGAGGAATGATGCTGTATAGCTGCCAGTTGTGTCCACAAGCCAACCTGCAGGAAAAAGAAAATGGGTTTTTAAAGGTCCACCAGCATTCTGGTAATTTCCAAATCCTGTGACCAAGGGGAGTTTTATAAACTTGTAAACGAGTAAGTTATTACATATAAATACAGCCAAACAATACAGATTTACATCACCATCACTATACTTTTACCTCCTGGGGCAGGCAGGCAGATAAGAATCTTATGGGCTTTTGTTTGGAGGTCATTCCATGAGAAAAGGCACAGCAGTCACCACCACAACACTAAATAAACATCTTCCAACTGCATGGCTTTATCTGGCAGTCTTTACACAGGCTTACAGTGCCCTGACATTAAATATTGTGTGCATGAGATCCTCACACAGCAACATTTAGTGAGCTATGCCTCAGGCTCATGCTTCACTTAAAACAATTCTATGTTGCAATAATTTTTGCTAAGGAAAATTAAATAAAAAATTTCAAAAGCAGTGATTAATTGGGAATTGATGTGAACAGCAGACAAAATATGAAAGCTACATATACACACACACACATATACATATATATATATGCTATATATATATATATATGCTTGGCTGTTTGAAAAATATCTCTGACCTTCCACAATATTAAAAATTGTATCACATTATTTCTAAAGAATAATAGAAGTACAGCTCTCATCTTTAGATGATTGTAATGGAATCAATGGGGAAAACGATGGTCAGATAGTACAATGATGAGCTTGTAACCACATCGGAGTGGAGCTGACTCACCCACCTGATCAAAGCAGTTTGGAGATTAAAACATCAAGTCCTCCACACCAAGAAAAGAAAATCTTGAAATTAACCTCTCTTTAGGTTACATTTTCAAAATTGTGTAATTTTACAGTGAAATATTTTGCTCCTTCTACTTGCACAATTTCTAAACTATGTGAAGTGTTGATGTAAGAGCTCTTACAAACCCATTCCATACTGGTTTGTTTTTTAAATTTGATCTTGCTCTATATGTAGAGATCATACCGCCAAGACAGGGATGAGAGATCTAAAGATTTATAGAGATCTAGATTTGTTATTTCTCTGCTCAGGGGTTACCTCCACATTTAGTGTGCATTTGGTGTCCTTCCTCTCCTGTTACATCACACCAATAAGTAAACCTGAAGTACTGATAAGATTCTAGGAAAGTCATTTGGGAACTGACCTGCTACAGGTGGGCTCACTAGATACGGTATGGCATGTAGAAAATACACAACACCCAGTGCTGATGACAATGAAGAAGTCCCCACTACATCTGCTGTCATGACAGGGATCAGAGTTACATAGGCTCCATCAAAGTAGCCAAAGGTAAATGAGAAAGGCACAAGCAAGGGGAAGTTTTGGAGAACAGGCAGGAAAAGGCAACAAAGGCCATCCATTCCCACAGCAAAGAGGTAGCAAAAGTACCGATGCTTCTTCAGACACCTGCAAATATCAAAATAGAGAAGAAAAATATTATCACTGAACACAGCATCTCAATTTCCATGCTCTGGCATGCAGTGCTTCAGTCTCTCTCTCTTTTATATAAGTCAATTTAAGTCCATTTTCTTACACAGTCCTTAAGATTAAAAACTCAGCGCTGACAAGCCCAGGTAGGGAAAACTGTCCACCTACAGCTGCAGAAACATCTGGCAAGCAGCAGTCCATGCTGCCTGCAGTGTTTTTCAGGATGTTCAGGGAAGCTACACTGTTTCCAGGACTTTGCAGTCTTTTGAAGTTTCGGTGTTCCAAGCAGTATTTCATTGGGCTTTACATCCCAGCTCAGCAAGGTATTCCTAGTATTATACATAAAATATTGCAGCATAGCTCTCTTAGCTGTCAGTCTCCCAATCAGCCCTTAAACAGAATTAGCATGAGCTAAGCAAGTTGGCAATTCCCTTTCTCCCTGTCCCACAAAACCAATAATTTATTTTCCCTACAAACTGAATAAGCACAAAGAATGCATCCTTCAGAATCAAAATCTTCATTAATTTAGCCAGAATCTACTGATGCTACAGTTGACGTGATGTTTGGAGTGAGCCAAGTTCACAAAGCATGGTGAGTTCTTACATACTGGAAATTGTACAACAACTTTCAGTCAGTCCTTCCAAGTATGTGCCTGATAGTGTTTGGCCAGACTCTTGACCCTCTTCCATAACTTCTGTGCCTCCCAGCAGCACAAAAGAGATGGAAAGTCAGAGGAAGCAGGGTGAAATCCGCTAGGAAACAGATACAGAGAATCACGTTCAACATACCTCAGGCAGGGGGTTACGTTTCCACTGTCAAATACACAAACATATAATATCTTCAGGAAAAAAGATATTAAGCCAGCAGAATTAAACAAACCCAGGAGAGACAAAAACATTAAATATTAAGCATTTCTGAAAGTTAACACTGAATGCTGGTTGTTTTTTTAAGTTACACATGCTACAGAAGACGTCCATTATGTTAACTTTTATATGTGTTATATCTCACTTGCATCCAGCCTCCCACCAGCTAAAGTTTACACTTGCTTAGTTATAAGCCCTTACCTTCTGTCTGTTAGCCATCCAAAGGTGATATTACCAATGATGTCTATGACACCAAGTATGGACATAAGGAAGGCAGCCTGGTGATGGCTCACTCCGACACTCAAAGCATAAGGCACTAGGTAGACAAAAAGAGGGCTGCAGCCATATGCCATAAATAAAATTGACACTGCCAGCACCATGAAGCCTGGCATCAGTAAAAAGTCATATTCCTTCCATGAACAGTAGCATAAACATTCATGAGACCACACTTTGATTAAAGGTGAACAGATGGACATTTCCTTTAAGTCTTGTTTCTCTGTTTCAGGGACATGATCCTGTTCAAGAAACTCAGGAACAGTTTTACGATCCTCCTTAAGAGAAATAGGCCGCATCAAAGCACCACAGACACAGAGGTTTAAAACAAAACCTCCCAGGATGAGTAAAGCTCCTCTCCAGAAAAACTGCTCAATTAAGAGCTGGACCACAGGGGCCAGGATGAAGGTACCAATTCCACTTCCTGACATGGCTATTCCATATGCCAATGCTTTTCTTTTGTTGAAGTATTTGCCCACCATCGCAATGGCTGGAGAATAACAAAGTGCAAACCCAAGCCCTAGAAGAGAAAGCACAGTGCACATTGCTTAATACTAAGCGTGACACATGGAACATATTATATTAAATCACATAACTTATTTTTACTAGCACAAATGAATAGATAGCTTTTTCTGATCCTGCATCATACAGCCCAGTCAGACTGTAATGAGAAATTAGGATGACTTCTTTCTTCCAGTAGCAGGATCACTGACTTGACAAACCTAACTGATGATCAATCCGCAATAATAAGGCTCAGAAATAAGTGGCAGGGTCACTTAATATCAAGCACAATCGGTAACATCAGAGAAATTGTATGTCAGCCTCTCCTGCCTGCAAGATGAGGTCTTGCCCCAGGGTCTGCACCAATGCTGGCACTGGACATACTGGACAACTTTGTGTTTCAGTCTGTCGCAGCCTGAGCATTAATTTTCTGGTCTCTGAAACACGGTACAAAGAGTCTGTCTCTAATATTCTACAAAAAACCCTTCTTGGTCAGCTAAACAAACTCCATGCAACAGCTGCTTGGAGTCCTGACCGTTTTAAATCCCTGCCTACAAGTGAAGAGGGGAGAACAGTCTCAGAAAACAAAGCCAAATCCAGTTGAGTAAACAAATAAGATTCATCTCCTGGACTGAGAAAAATGCTGTGGTCTCTGCTGCAGAACCAGAGAGCAGATTTTAATCATCAAGTGGTTACTGTAACATTGAAACTGATTTTCTGAATCAGTCATAGGAATGAGTTCCTGAGTATGGTTTTGGAGCTTGCCCTACATGGAGGGTAAAACAGACCCCACTGCCAATAGAGGAGATAATCACCCAGTGCCATAACCAGCTTGCCACATCCTCCTCAAAGGCCACACTGTGTAGGACAGGCACTAAACCTGCCAGGACGGAATAAGTGGATTAGAGGGACTCTGGGCAGCGGGTGCCTGGCTTGGTACCCCTCAGAAGGGGAGGGGGAAAACCAGGGCACAGAGCTGGGGCTGGACCTGTACAGGCAGCAGTCAGAGGAGCAGGCCTGAGCTAGACATCATCACTTCAGAGCTGAAAATCATACTTTATTTAGCATACACAACATTTATTCTTTAGTGACTTGGCAGGGGGAAATAGGTCTCAAAAACTCAATAAATGTCCTGTGAAAAGTGGAAATGCCAAGTTTAGGGCTGAAAACATTTTCTTAAGAAAGAACTCTGAACTTCTTTGACACTCCCTTCTCTCACCTCTGTTTCACTCTTCACAGTTCCAAGTGCTGCAGCTTTTATGGATTTAGACATTCACCCATTATGGCCCGACTTCCTCTCTGGGTTGGAGGCACCACCTCTAGTCTTTACCAACAATTCAGCTCTCTGTCAATCAGTCTCAGACTAGAAGTTCATTGCTTGTAGGATTGGCTCTTTACTCCATGGATAAAGTGCAACTGCTTTTCCTCCTCAATATTCACAGCAGTTCCCACTAAGGAAGCCTCAGAGGCATTTGCATGGTATGTGGCACAGTCCCTCGAGTTATAAGAAGCCTTTTTATTTGTTATGAACACATTTGTCAAAGATTAACATCGTAATACAGGAGTGACATGCACTACAATAAGGATTTATTTTTTTTTAACAAATAAGCTGTTGGCAGCATGTGAACTGCAGTAATTCCACCAACTCATTACTAAACAACAGGGGACCAAGTACAAGGTCTTATATCACCGTGGCTACCAGGTCAGTATTTATGAGGAAGGAATGTCAGTGTGACCACGGGCCCCTCTCAAGTCCCTCTGTGCACAGCAAACACAGGCAGACAGGACAGAGGAAAGACATTTGATATCACCATACCTGAACACAAATGAAAGAGCTGCTACAGCGATTCTACCAATCAGCAATTTTTTTTGCTTTTCAAATGGAATGTAATGTAGATGAAAAAGAGGTGCACATCTGAGATGCCAAGTATTCACCCAGTGCTCCTCTGCCTCTTACTTGCCTCTAACGTTTCAATTTAACCTGTTTTTCCTAAGTAGCCAAATATTTTGGGGCAGTCTAGAACTCCTAACATAACAAACTCTCTCACATTACAGGCTAAAAAGGAAACCTTTTCATGTGTACCACCTGCAACAGCAGTTCTTCTTGACCTTCCATAATTTCAAAACTTTATCCTTAGTCCTCTCTATTACAGAAATTAAAGAGTTGCTTTTGCAGAGTGCTACATTTGGGTTACATGAGACTCAGTGTGTGCTGAAGCTCCCACAGGGGCAGCCAAAGCCTCTCTTTTACAATTAAGAGAACAAGTCTGAGTGTCTCTATTTGACCAGTGTGGTGTCAATATGACATGGAGAAGAGATTACCCATCATTTTTAACATTCCTACGTTGTGTTCTGGGCAGCAACAAAGGAGCTGAATGCATCTTACCTGTAAGGACTCCTAATGATAAGTACAGATGTTCCAGACTGGTGGCAAATGAACCCAGAATTAGTCCAGTAGATGCAAGCAGCCCTCCTAGCATGATACCAACTTGGCAGGATACATGATTACTGATTAAACTCCCAAGCGGGGCTTCAAAGAAACAAATAAAGCTGGCAATTAATGGCAGATCCTCATACACTGTTCATTGCAACATCAAGGAAAATCAAGCAGGAGGTAAGCAAGAGAAAATGGTAATAGCAGCTACACAGATTGTTCTTCCAACATTCCCCCTATGGCAATGATATGAGCACCACAAAAAAAAAAAAAATCGGTACAACTGCTGCATTGATGCATGTCATTTTATGAACAGTGAATTTTCTCTTGAGGGAGAAGACTATCTGTAAATATACATGTTTGGTAAAAGGAGGATGACTGTGACTTGATCTGGAGGCAAGATGTACATCCTATGCTAAGTCTCAAATACGACTGCAATCAAAAGGCTAAAGAAACATGTGTTCACTTATAGCTCTCAAACACGACATGTCCCACAAGACCTCGACAAAAGTACATTTCTGAAAACTTAAGTCATTTCACAGAAAGAAGTTCTGCTTCTTTTCTTTAGTATGAAGACACTCCCTTCCTGCACAACTATGCTGAGCGAAGCATCTTGAATATACCATACTCTAGACAGCCCACAGTACTGCTCTTTCCCAGCTGACTCCATCAACTTGTGAACATGCTAAAACCAGACGAGACTTTTGAAAAGGCAGCCACAATAGGCTTAAAAGGGTAATACACACCACAGAGCATCGTAGCACAGTCAACAATGGAGTGGATCCAAGCAGTTCTGGCATAATCCTGCCCAAAGTATGCCTGAAACTCCACAAAAAATATGGAGATGCACCTAGGACAGAAAACATGAACACCAATCTGATGAACATGGGATATTTGCCTCAGAGAAAACACCAGTCTCATTCTTCACATATAAAAAGTACCCACTTGAAGGTCCTCTCCAGCTCCCAGGAAAATCAAATCTGTGGTTTTCCTATGCCAGTGAGATGGAGAAACGTTTAAACAGCTTCTAAGGGATATTGGCAAAGTAGGCCTACCATAATGCGTGACAGACAAGACATGAAATATGAGAACAATCCCTGCTTTGCACTGGCAACAACTGAACCAAAAATTGGTGTCCAATTATTATCTCAACAGTGGGATTAGACAATTAGACTGATGTACAGCCTAATTCAGATATATAACTACTCCAGAGAGATTATGAATGATGTAATACCACGTGTTTTTCACTGGGGTGTCTGCCTCTAGAGTTTTCATAGCTCATACTATTTTAAACTGAAATGAAGTTGAAGTTGTAATTATCACCTGAAATTTATAGCCCGTATTATGACATTGCTTCCCTAGTACATAAAGCTGTCGCTCCCCAGTTCTTCACTGACCTGTTGCTCACTATTCCACATCTGCAGTGGCCAACATAGTACCTATAGAGCAAACACTGCCTATAGCTATGTGTTCATGGATGGACAACTGCAAAGCAATTCCTTACAATCAGAGAATCAAAACACGCCAGGAGCCTGTGCACCTTCCAACATTTAAAATGCTTCCAGGAAAGTTTACTTTGCTCTGCTTAACAAGTGTTACTGTTCTGTCTCTGCAGGGGAACAGATTAAAAGGTTGCATAGTTTCATCCTCATTTCTGGATCAGCAACAGATGCTTTTTCTCCCTCTTTTTTCCTCCAGCAAATCAATGAATGACCACTTTCTTCTGCTTTTTTTCATGCACATACTTCATTCTTCTACACAGTCTAATGCCAGCCATTAGATGATTTCGTGGATGTAATACATTTCACACACGAAAAAGGAATTAAATCCACTAGGAATTCTCTACTGTTATTATGGAATTGGTACATTTGCATACATTAACATTGTATGAGTGTTTCTATGCTCCTTTTATGCTGTTGAGTCCAAGACCCTAGGGTTAGATCCCTAAACCTGGCAGCTATATTTTAAAAGAAATGCAAATTTTAGGTAGGAAACACTGTATTTGCATTATACTGACTGTCCAACAAGACACTGATTCAGTGTTCCTCATCTACCAGGGTGCTTATCTCTCTGCTTAATATAGCTTAAAAGTCCATGTTCACACACACCAGGCTCCTCTGTCTCCAGTCGACATCAAAGTCACTGTGGAAGCAATCTCATCCCAGATTGCACTATGTTTATGCAAAACAGCAGTCTATTCCTGTTCTTTCTATTTTTGACAAAATATTTTCTGCATAGTTCAGATACCAGAAGGGTATAGAGAGGGGCCTCTTCTCTAGGGCTCAGACCTCAGGCAGGACAGCACCTGAAATGCTTGCAGTAGGAGAAGGAGGTATTTACATGTTTTTCAGATAAACTCAGGAGTCAAGCTAATTCACTGGGACTAGCACAAATGAGCACAGCTATGGGATCAGAGGGACACAGTGAACCCAAAGAGACACTACATGATTCCTCCCTCCCCAAACAAACCAACACAGCCTGAAATAGTGCTACCTGCCCTAGGCCTTGATTCTGTAAGAAACCAAGGAGAGGGTGCTGAAAGCTAGAGCAGCTGTCAGAGGAAGCAAGACTTAAACCAGACGGCTCATAATCTCTCAGCTGTTTCCACAGCTTTAGGAGTTTCAGGAAGCCTTTAAAAATGTAGCAAGAGTTTGTACCTAACCAGAATAAAAAGATAATGCCACAAACAGGTCAGCAAGACAAGCGGTTGCCTTTACCTTGTCACGGCCCTGGTACAGATAGTGACAAGGAAGCAGCCAGCAACAATCATCCATCCCCAGCCTCCATCAGGAGGGCCAGTGTGCCGCGCCCGCTGCGGTGAGGCCATGGCGATCCCTCCCTCCTCCTTGCCTCAGTGGCAGGGGCTGACTTCGGCTGGCACGCCAAGCTCGGGCCAGGGCTGCTTCACACATGGGTCACTGGCCATCTGAAGGGAGAAGGAGAGAAAGCAGACAGAGAGGGAGTCAAGGCACATTGCACATACTGTAGCCTGCGTGGCTGGGCAGGACATTCTGTTTCAGCTCTACAGCAGCAAGGTGAGCGTTTTCCTTCAAATGCAATTTATGAAAATCTGTTGGAAAAAAGAGGGTCATCAGAATCTGGCCCTGTGTCTGGTATCACACTTTTCATAGTAATTTGCCCAGTGGTTACATCCTAGCACATGATATCCTCTTCCCCCCTACATGTCACGGTGCATGTGTACAAGTCACACCCTTTACAGCTGCCAGCCACTCATTTCCCTTCAGCAGGCTTTCCCTGGCTCATGCCAGCTCCTGGACTGAACAGCATTTTCAATTGCAGTCTCCATTCAAACTAGCTATTCCTCCTTGTACACAACTTAGAGAATCACAGAATTAACAAGGTTGGAAAAGACCACATTGAATACAACCTATTACCTAACACCATCCCATCATCTAAATCATGCAAAATTTTTATTTGAGAGAATAGAGTTTTTACCTTCTTCTATGAAAATGTTCACTGCAAAATCAGAGCACATCTGTACTCTGCTCTGCCTGATTATGGAAACCATTCCCCCTTCATATGAAGAATAGGCCACATCTCACATGAGACATGTGAAATGGCTACAGTCTGGATTACGTGTAATGGTCACAGGAGCTCACAAAGATCAAAAAAGAATTTATGGCTGGGATTACAAAAACTTTTTTTAGGAAAAAACTGGTATTTCATGCATAGAGGCTCCTAAGTGAGTTTAAAGAGTCCCACCTGGATACAGTCTTTACAAGTTCATTCCTACAGCTGATTAGAAAAATCACACAAAGCAAATTAAACATAAATGAATTTAATATTTCAAACCTCATCTTCAAGGTATTCAGTTACTAGGATTTATGCACATAAAAGATCAATGAAAGCTCTGGAATGGAGACCAGGAGAGTTTCCCATTTCTGACACATCTTTCTAATACCCAAAGAAAAATGCCAATGCAGCTGACAGAGCTTTCTGAGAAATGTCTGCAGGTGTCCACATGACCAGTAGGACATCACTAACCTCTTCACAAGCCTTAAATTTTGCATTTCAACCAAAACATCACATTTTTTTACCTTATCTATTTGATTCAGGACAAACACACAGCAGTGCCAGTGTGTACCTACAGCCTCCTTTCCTCCCCACTATACACCGCAACAAACTTCTGACACAAACACAAACAAATTGAGGGGAAAAAAGGGACAGCAGATTGGCTAATGCAATAAAATGAGAAAACATGTTTGTACAGGCAAGTATAGCACTATTTACAAAATCTGAAGGAGGCTGAAAATGCCTGCAGTCAAAAGTGAGTTAGAGGATGCCAGGCACACGACACAGAAGACACATCCATGGTCTCGTCACTTGACACACACCTTGTGTATTTGCCTTCCAGCATGCACTACTAATTCGTAAGCAGGCAGTATTGCTCATGTGTTGATTCCATCCAGGTGACAGAAAATTTTGCAGGATTTATGTTATGCTTTGAGTAAACTGACAAGAACTAATGACTGGATGATTGAGTCGTCCGTAAGAATCTATGTCAGCCACCTGAATTAACAGGGCACTCATAAAGTTCACATTATTTAGCTCAAGAGTTTCCTGGCAATCACAAGTAATATAGTTAGGTAAAGTTTGCATAAGCATGTGATACACCAGAGAGGGACCCTAAGCAATTCAGACATACCTTTGCAGCACTTTTGCAGAGTCATGGCAAGGCTAAGCTTCTTATTTTGGATCTGAGTAGCATCTTTCATTGGTCCTTCTAAAGGAATGAAGGGGTTTTTTAAGTTCTGATATTAAGGGTGGAGAAGCAACTTCCAGGAATGCCAGAGGGATAACAGGAACCATTCAATAAGCAGAAATATTCAAAAAAATTTTCAGAGTCAACAATCTCTGCATTCAGAGCCCTACCTAATTTTAAAGCACAAACAGCAGTAGCTGAGTGCCATGGCCTCAGCCTAGATCTCTGGCCCAAGTTCCCAGGCAAGCTTCAGATCAGGGTTGAGACCCTAGTTCACATTTTAGCTGTACATTAACGTACTTGGGAAGAATTTGATGACATATCAGGCTAAGCAAACATAGATTAGCTCTTTGGTTACATGGTTACTTGCTGTTATTCTCCCAGAACCCTGCCTGCCAACATGCACACAAACAGCAAACATCTAATGAGGTTACAAGCAACTGAAAACAACATCGTAAGAAATGCCCGGCCAACACAGAAATAGGCCACCCAGCCTCCCTGCAGCAGATCAGTGCAAACCTCATCTTGACTTTCCACTCGCTTCAACGAGTATTGTGCCTTTCACAGCCACTGAACTAATAGGCAAGTTAAATAATTACCTTTATTGCTGCTGCACGTCTGAAAGCACTTATTATATCAACCCAACCATTTCATTCCGAGGTTAGAAAACTTCATTTGCTTACTTCCTGGTGCTCTTTTCTAATTATCTGCAGCATGGATAGATCATATTGTGTACTCTGCAAATGAAGGTGAACAGGCAGAAAGCACACCTTGCCTGAGCAATTATGTCCTCCCCCTTCTCAAACCTAAGTCTGCTTTCATGGCTCATCTTTTTCTTAACCTTTCTGGGACAGGATAAGACTCTTTTGGCACATCTGTTCCACCTTCAGCCCTGTAAGGCCTGATCCACCCCGGCAGCACTGGCTGCTATTATAACTCATCTCAGATATGCATGAAAGTTCCCACTATTTGAAACATCTGAAAGAAAGCAGGGTCAAAAGATGATCTCATGAAAGACGTCTGTACTTTGCAACCTTTGCTAGGTAATTTTCACTAAAGCTTTGTTGTGGTTTCAAAAAAGATGCAAGTGAGGTGAAGATGGCAACAAATTCTGCTGATTCTAAGAAAGCCTAAGTTACACAATGTGCCCTGTCAGGTCACAAAACAGTGACTCTATTTCCCCAAGTTAATACATTAGGTTTAATCTGGCAGGATAAATAACCTATCATTTACTTCATCAGCTGTTTTTGAGAACCCTGGAAAGAAGACAAGTTCTCCTGAGAGCATCTCCCTTACTTGGTCTGCTCAGCAAACAGAAAGGAGCAGGTAAGGTTACTAAAAAGGCATGGCTATAACCTTGCACCTCATCACGAGGTCTCTTTTGCCGGGGAAAGGAGCACAAAATCCACAGCAGCCTAGCAACTGGCCAGCACAGTAACAGGAGCCACTGACCTTTTAAACACAGCTCGCAGCCAGCAAAGCGCTCCCTGCCCCCTCTGCCCACCCCTCCTTCCACCACAATGGTTTGCTTCCTTAAAGAAATTGATTCACAAATGATATCACTACAATGTGAAGCTCCAAAGCACTTGTATGACAAAGGACAAATGAACAGCAGGTACAGTCAAGCTGGCCTGCCTGGGGACCAGGTGTTTTATTTTTCCTACCTTGTCCAGCTACTCCATTTACATCATTGAGGGACCTGGGCAGCTCCATCATCTCAAGAAATACCACCTCAGCTGCCAGACAGTTTGAATGCTTTTTGACAATGCTCCATTTGTAGAGGGACACAGCTTTAGCCAGAGGAACAGGGAGACGATCAGGTTTGTATCACAGTTGCTCCACAGCAAGAACACATAGGTCCCAAACCATACTGGAGGTCTCCCCCCAATACTTTCTGCTTCTTCACACTATCCTAGCTACACAAAATCAAAATGGCTGTGTGTTAAGATGCCTTTGCAATTTCTGTCAGAACTGCGTGGAAGGATTTAGTGCAGTTTATCCCAAAGGAGCTGGCCCAAATATGTATACCAGCATAAATAAGCACAGAATCCAATGCTTACTTTTACCCATTTGATACTACAGAGATACACATGACAGAAGAATGAGAAGGAGACTTACCTAGAATTTTCTTTCTGGATCATATATATATATACTGTATGTACTATTTGCTGCCTTCACAGTGAAGATGGGTTGGGCGAGGCCCGAGAAACTCATGACAGCCTCTGTATCCAGAATGCCAGGACACACTCACAGAAAAGGTTCATTCAATCAATTAATTTAATTTGTATTTTTCTTATGAACAATATACACAGCTTTTGAAGTCATTCTAAGAAAATTTGTGCAGATGAATTTTATGAAGAACAAGTATAAAGCAATTTAAGCATAGCTGGTGAAAATTCATGAATGCTTAAAGTGAAAGGTAACAGAATTGCATATATTTACTATATTTAATCTATGCACCTAGCTCTAGGACAGTTTTAATATCCTCCTACATTTACCTTATTCACAGAGATCTAAGACAGATCTACCTTTCTCACTTTTCTTGTTCATAAGATTGCCTACAAATAATATTGGATGCAATTGCTACATTCATTCATGTTGACCTCTTGCTTTAATACTCTCTTGCTTTCTGTTCCCTTTTCTCTGACTGCTGCATTTGTAATTAAATAAAAGTAAAGAACTATGAATAAAAGAGAAAACAAAAGAGGGCACAGAATGAGTCGCAAAGACAGAAAAGGAGGAGAGAAAAAGGGAAAACCTAGCTAGCCAAGAGATGTATTGTGGTTCTGTGTGACAGTGGAGCATAAAATGTGTATAAAATTAAATATTTTTCATCCTCCTTTTGCTTCCCCATGCTCCTACCCTAGCAATTGCATACCACGGTAGGCATTATGGTCAGCAGTCTGTCAAGCAGCTAAATCTTAAATTCTGTACAACTCATGGGATGCAAAGGCTATTTCCAATCTAATTTCTAATCTAATCTATTTTCTCCAATAAATATCTGTCCCATTCTGCACCATGGGCTGGCCATTTAACTCAAAAAGAACAGCTCAGTTTGATTTCAGCAGGGATTGTAACAAGTGCTTCATCCTTTTTCCATTTTTTTACTCGATAATGTTTCTGAATAAATCTGTAAAATCTTTTGAAAATCTTTAACCACTTTTATACTTTTAAGGAGGGGTTTCCCTATGATACGAAATAAGAGCAACATTAAGAACCTATTTGTATTGTATTGGTTCTTTGGGCCTTCTAATCAGGGAGCAGTTTCACAGTGCTGGTTATCATATAGACATGTAATTAAACTTGCCCTCCATCCCAAACATATCAGGCATATAAGGGAGATGGCTGTTGGAGAAGACAGACTGAACAGAGCATAGATGTGGGAATGGACAAAGCAATCTGGAACGTGAGATGTTAAACAACTGGTGGAGAAGGGAGATTTCGGAGAGGGGCACAGGTGAGTGGGGTGACACAATACAGGGGCAAGAGTTTAGAAGTCTCCCTTTCACCCAAGAGTAGAAACACTAAGAGCTGAAACATAAAAAAGATTGTAAAAAATAAGGGTTGTAGAGTAGCCCAACGTTCATTACCTGCTCCCCTACTGAGCAGTGAGTCTCTGGGAAAGGATGAGCTATGCTTGCCTACCACAACAATTGCTTTGCTACACTGGCCACTTAACTTGTCAAATTTGCCAGAAATTGCTAAATCCAATGGAACAGCTAGAGCCACAGCAGGCGTAGTTACTGTCTGCTGGGTCAGTAATGAGAAACGTAATGTGAACTTCCTTTGTCTCTTAAAACCATTGTATGGGGCACACAGAAAATCAACAGCCTGACAGAAGGGGTTCATAGAAAAAGGCTAAGCAAGTAATAATGGAAATCTCTTGACCCTTTTACATACTTTCTGGCTAAGATAGTCCATAAATAATGCAGTTAAACGGAGAGGGTAAAAAAATGTGAAGGAGTATTTTTGTAGGAAAACACCTTTGCAGACAAAGCTTGACTTTAACTTCCTTAACTCCAAAATGTGCATTTTTTGATTGACATTCTGAAAGGTTTTTAAACTAACAAGCACAGTATTCACCGTTTCATTTTTTTACTGTGATGAAAATAGCAGAGAGCCAGACAATTGTCCTTGAGTACACAGCTATTACTGAAACCCAAGCTGGGACTGTCAGTGTGCGCACCATTAGCAAGGTTATAGTCATGCATGTTCCATCAAACACGTATTTTCTCCCTGAAGGGAGAACTCTACTAACTGAATAACTGATAGCAAACAGCCATGCTGCTGGGGCAGAGGAATGGTACCATCACTGTTTCCATTACAACATCTTTGTTCCTCTTCCAGCAAGTAAGTGAAAATAGCCAAAAACACTTACAAAAAATATGAGGAAAACTCTTGGGGAGGAAACAATCATTCCCTGATGTTCAATAACTTCAATTACACAAGACAAGATTTTACAATTTGAGTTGAAGAGCTGCTACTGACATTATCTTATGATGTCAACATATAGATGTGTCTGATGACACATACAAACCTTTCTGATGTTTGCTATTTTTCCCATTTTCCAGTATTTTTACATTTTCCTAATTTCAAACAGATGGTGGGTCAGCAATGATTGTGGAAGGGTTATTTTATTTGGTTATTTATAATTACATTGCATTTATCTGTAACTTTTGAGTTTTATAACATACCCTTAATGATGATTAAATATTTCATCAAACACTTCTTATTCACTGTTGAGCTTAAATATGTGATTGTACAATAAGTTTTCTGAGTCATTCTTACCCGTTTGAAGATCTACATCAGGCACTTACGAGTATCCCATTATATCCTTAAAGAAATGTTAACTTCTGACTATAACTTTTTGGAAACTCTAAAAAAGCTTTTTATTCAAAGTGTCTTCAGAATACCACTGCAAAAATGCCATGGAACACGTGAGAATTGGCCTTTTTTTCTCAGACCATTACGGTCAGTCTATGGAAATCTTACCCTCTTTTACTGATTTTGCACCCCAGATTCTATTTTGGTGATAAGGATCCAAAAATCAACCTCTCTTAGGTTAGCTGGAGATGGGCTGGTGAAGGATATACCAAGAAAATGCTCTTCTGATCCCTCCAGAGAAAATTTGGATGTTATCAGGCACACTAGGAGTGCTCAGGCACCAACAGTGCAGCTGTACCTGGGTACAACTGAGGGGCTGACAAGTATGGAGATGTATCTCCCCGCACATACCTGGAAGTGCCAAAGGCCACCCAAAAGCTGTGGTTGCTGCCAGTTTTCATGCCTTGTCTCTGGTAAGAACTGAATGCTGATGGACACCAGTTCCAGCAAACATCTGCAGTGGTGAGTCCCAGCCTGTGGAAGCACTGGCAACCATTCTGCAGTGTCCTGGGAGAGATGCCACCCAGTGCCCACACACTCACTAGGCAGAGGAAATCCAGGAAATCAGGAGGCAAGCCAGTGGGAAACTGATATGCCCTCATAGAGAAACCTCAGTGATGTACTCACAGAACATGTACCTGCACTTGGAACTCCTTCACAGTTACCACCTCTTCAGCCCTTCTGTTTATGCAAACATAGCCCTTGTTCAAGTTATGCAAAACTAACTTGGTTTATAGTGTTCTTGATGTTCCTGGCTGGGTTTTAGTAAGATAAGGAACTGCACTTAAACAAAGACATCATTTCCCCATGTTCTTGAAGAGTTCAGAGCCCAGGTGGCATTTTCAGGTTTTTAAAAATTCACACAGAAAAATACTCTTCATGGTTAACTTTCAAGATGCAAACCTCACACAATTGCTTTCTAAAGGGAAAGGAGATTACTATTTTATAAAATTCTGTACCTACAGAACAATCTATCCAGAAGATCATTTATCTGATGTTCTAGTGCTGCTGTTAGCACCAATTCATCATCATCTTCAATATGCAGTATTTGTTTGCAAATACTAATCATGCATGGAAAGGCAAGGCTATTTCCTTTTGTTCACACAAGCTCATGTTCTGAAACAAAGCTGTTAGGATACTTAATGCCATGCATGCTCTTCTAATGCATAATATGCACCATACCATAGAAAAATGTCACTGTGACTCTTATTTTTCTTGGGAGGTTTTCAGCTGAAACCTCTGGCTCTGCAAAACTGAGAATGCCCCACTGTCATGTCAAAGCCACAATTTTCCCTTTAATGATGTTAATATATAATTATTGTACAATGGTACATTAATATAACCCCAGCAGGAATGGAAGAAAAATCTCTAAATACAGGAAAGCCAACTGTTTAAGACATAAGAAAAGACATCTGCCATTTCCTAAGACAGACTTACAAAAGCAACTTCTCATGAATGTTGCTTTACAGGTTAGGTGTTTCTGAGAAGTCATTGCACAAATCACATCTACTTTTTTAAAAAAGCATAATGTATTATAATAAAGCCATAGGTACATTCTAGTGATCACACAGGCTTATATGTCGTCCCTGCACATAACCCTCAGATAGTAACAAGAGAGAAGCTACTAAGCTGGGAAGAAAACATTAAAGACTAAAATAAAAGACAAGGGAACAAGATGAAAGTCAAGAGGAAAAACTCTTAGCATGCCATAAAATAAATCTCTGACCAGGAAGAACGCTTTTGACAGCATGCACATCGTGAAAACATGCATCTACTCACAAGTAACAGTTTGTCTTGGTGAAATCACACACTGAAAGTTAACAAACAACCAACACATCTTGGGCAGATCAGCACATTCTTCATACTCAGTCTTCCATTCTGCCTCACCAAGCCATCCATGTTTCAACTACATCCTTGCTTAATGTTTATTTTCATTTTTAGGAAAGCTTTAAAGCTTTGAGAAAAGTGCCTTGGGTTCCCTTTGCTGAGTGAATACTGGTGCAGCTGCTTGATTACATCATTTTCAGAAATGATCAGCAGGAACTTTCCATGCTACTTAAGGGTATACTCCTGCTAGTTAGCACTGCAGCCCAGAAATACAGTTTCTCAATTTTACGTTACAGAACATTTATCTTCATAGATAATGTTTTTGTTTTGGTAAGTGAAACATGAAAAAAAAATCTACCTGTCCTATTAATTATGTTTTACCCTTGCTTTCCAGATTTCTATTTTAATTCTTTAAAATTTAATCTCCATTTTCATTTTCTCTGTTGTTCCTATACAGAGCCTCAGCTTGTATCCCCTCAGCTCCATAGACACACAGAATGTTACAGTAAGTGTTCGAACATGCCTGTGATAGAGATGTCATTGGAGAGAACATATGAAAAAATACCTGATCACAAGAAGCATGGGATTAAGCCTAACTAATAAAAAACAGAAGACAAAGCATTTTGCAGCAAAGGACCCAAGGCTGCCTCTGGCAGAAAAACTAACCTGTAAGTAGTGAGGGGAGAAATTTTACAGAAGAGAAGTTCGATTTACATTAGGAGTGCTAAGACAGTATGTAGAAAAACAGGAAACCACTTTCCCCAGATTGTATCAGTTTGTCTTTTCAACATCTACACTGTAAAGGCAGATAGCGATAAAAGGAGGAAAAGAGCCCATATGGAGCAGCAACACAAGATGTTAGAGAGTCATCTTGTTACATGTTAGACAGTAATGATAAGAGAGCCCATAAAAAGTAAAATTTTAAAGTACTTGAAAAGGGGGGGGAAAAAGGAAAGAGGCTGATGTTATCTTAAAAAAATAACCTTGAAATCTATGTAAGAACTGGTTATAAAAGCATCAATAAAAATGCTCCATTTTCTTCTTCATATTAATCCCAGTCCTAATTACAGCAGTTGAGCATTTACAACCACAGAACCAGCGCAGCCTGCCAGATTTGCCATAAAACACCCAAACACTCCTAACAGAAACTCTCAAATGGAAACACTTCAGAAGCAACTACGTACGTGCTGCTTTTTCATGTGATCCTGCAGATCAACTGCTGGCCATTTATCACAGTATCAGAACCACTGCATTATAAAGTTTATAAAAACAAAAACCTGGATAAGAAATTCAGGAATAGATTGTAGAACTAAGTGTAGGCTTGTTCCCATAGAAGTTCCAAGAAATTTTAAAGAAAGTATTCTTGGCTTCTCACTCTCAGCTTCCTTATTTACTTTACTGGTCAAGAAGCTGTCACGAAGAAATGCATTTGCTGTTCAGATTGAACAGTTACATGAGTATTGTTCGGTCAAAGTCTCACCACATGTCAACTTGGGAACAAAATACCAAGAGGCTTAAAAGGAGGACTCAACAGTTACCCTCTTATCCTGTTACTCCAGCCAACCTTGTAATTGTCTCTTAACTAGATCTCATTATCAATAATTGTTTTAGTGGGATCAGTTTCACTTTCAACAGCTTATTACATGGATGACAAAAGGTGCAAAAATAACTCAAGAATTTACATGCTTCCTATACTCTCAAAGAAAAATGAAAGTAATTTTTTTTTTTAATTTTTCAAGGAGTAGCTTCAGTTACCAAGTTTTCACAACTGTTACCCAAGATTTACTTTCTCATTTGATTAAAAGTAAAAATTTCCTACTAAAGGAGTCCTCTCCTTCAATAAAATACCTCTGCTCATGTGTCCAAGATGCCTATAAAAGAACTCTCAACTGAAATACTTTATTATCTCATTCTTTCTGGCAAACAGGCAGAGCTTGGAAACTCTGGCTAAGTGCCATTTTACCATCAGCCATGTGTGGGCTGCTTCTATGTAGCATGCACCATAAGCAAAAGGCAGAATTACATCATATAGGCTGCAACTCCTCAGAGGTTACTCTCCACTCCTTTAACTTCATTAAAAATAGACTAGCTGTGTGGGATATTTCTTTTATTCTTTCCAACTTGGTACTCCATCAGGCTAAATTAAATGGACACTAATAGAACTCTGATCACAAACAAGAGATGAAACACTGGCTTCATGAAGAGTAGAGAATGGTGGAACAGGCAGGGAGATGAGTCACAGTTCATTCAAATTTCCCATTTTCTCTTGCACTGCTTGGCTCTATCACTCTGCATACTCTGCATGTGGATCCCTAAGCTAACCAGAAGTGTAACTGTTCAAAGCTTTGATCTGTGCTCTGCATCACGGAGCTTCTGAGGGTATAGAAGTAACAGTGTTTGCTGCAGAAAACAGGCTCGGGCCTGGATTCACAGGGACGGCTCTGCTACAATGCCTTTTTGCTGTGCCAACTTGCATCACAGCCACATGTCAACTTGCAAAAATGAAAATGAAATTTGACCAGTTTAATTGTTCTCCAATTGCATCCTGTTTTGACTGCTGAGATTTTCACATCTTCAAGGTGGAAGCCAGGTCCTTCAATACACAATGACATAAATTGCATATTCTTGCTGAGAATTTGAGAGTCCTTTGCTGTGATGCAGCATTCAGTACATTCTTCATTCAATATCAATTTCTCTGCTGTCATCAAATTGTATTTTATGGCAGCTGCATTTCCCAAATTAAATATTTGGGCCACGTTTAATACAAAATATCAGATGCATAGAGAAATAGTCTGAACCACTTTAGAGGAGGAAATAAAAATATTAATTCTATACTTAATAAGCTTTCATAGAAAAAGCTCCAGCTGCTATTGGAACATAGCATTGATATCACACAAATAAAGAAACTATCTTGTCTTTGTATTGACTCAGTTCTTTCAAGAGGGAAAGTCTGCTCATCTCAGCTGGCTCTTCTTCCTGAGCTCATTTCCACTCCAATATTCTCTCTGCCCAAAAAAGAACCTTTTACAGTCTTTTAAAAAAAATGCAGTTTGGCTTGCTACTGCTGGTATCATGCTATAGCTGCCCTAAGGACCACTCAGACTAAGTAAATAACAGAATGTTGTAACAGAAGGCTAGAATGAGAGGAAAAGGTAGTCAACAGGCAGAGGGCACTTTATGAAGAAGCTTCCCAAATACCTATGGTCTTTAGCCAAAACAAGTAGTGTTGACTTGTTAGAATAAGCAGGTCAGATCACATTTATGGAAGAAAGTGTCATTTAAGGGGATGTTTGTATGAAAGCAGAGTTGCCAAGATATGCAATCAATAGGGAGAGGACTTTCCAGGAATACGTGGCAGAGCAGGACATGATCGTGGTGAGAATAGATAGGCAGTGGTTTGTTATCCAGACTGACAGGATTGCATCTGCAAGGCTTCAATGTTTAAAAAGAATAAAAAGAACGAGAACTACCAGAAATGTTTGTTTCTGTAGAAAGATGAAAAGTTGATGCTAATGAGAAGTGTAACAGTATCAGCACATTCAAATGGCAATAGCACATCAAATCGATTCCTTAAGGGCCAACTCAAAACAGTTAGCCCATAGGATGAAAAGGGAATCTTCTTTTTCCTCCAAGTCTGGTGCTGCAACACATTTTAAAACCAACTATGGATATTTATTGAACACTGACACTGAGGCATACCTGCATAGGCAAGTCTGAGTGTGATGTCCCTGACCCAGGGAATTTCAAGCTCAGTAGCTGAGAAGAGTGAATGCAGCATTTCAGTTACAGAAAGGTGAAGATGGCACATGCCTTGAACATGGTTTTGGTTTTGACTCTTCCTATTTCAGCTCTTCTTTTCCTTATTCTTTTAGTGACTTTTATGGGGAAATACAGGTGATGAGCTTGAAGGGCTGTTACAGGGGCCTCTGGAGGAGAGAAATAAAGTCAAAAAATTACCAATTCAAGTACTCTGCTACCGTGGGAAATGCACAGGAGTAATGCAAATATAGATTCACAGTCATCCAGTATCAGCAAATGAAGATAGAGCAGAGAGGAGCCAGGACAGTGACCACAGACAAGCAGCACTGCCCCATACTACCATCTTCTCAATTGTGCATCAACCAGCAGGTTGCCCGAACAAGCTGCAAACACTCCTCTTGTCAAAGGAACTTGACATTGTAAAACGTGACAACTAGATGAGATAAGCCCTAAAAGAGGCACGAGGAGGAGGAGGGGGAGGTATTTGGCTATGTCTACAGACTAAATTAAAAACTCCTGTGTGGTCTTCAAGAAGCTCTCAAAGCCGACCAAGTTTAAAATGCATTTAAAATGAACACTGTAAGACACTACTTATTAAGTACTGTAACAGATCCCAAAGCACTGTGGCCAGCAGGAGAATCATTTGAATCAGGAGAGACATGTTAATTAAGAAACTCAGCAGCTCCATAGATTCTGAGAAACCTCTAGAGAGGCAGAGGAAAGATCCCACTTCCCACTTTTGCATTCACATCTGGGAAACGTGAATCATCCCATCAACATTGGGAGAAATCTGCAGGAAGGAAGGAAGCTTTGAGTTAAAAAAAAAGTGAAAGACAGGATACAGTTTCCATCTTGAACAAAGGGAAAGAAAGAGGTCAGCACTGTCCTGCTCAGGACTGCGGATGAGGAGCTGAGTTCTCAACTTCAAAAATACTTTCAGGTTCTATTCAGAAAACAGGATAGAGGAGTTTGGTGGTTGCTAGCTAAAACATTTTCTCTGGTTTGGTACTCAAAACTTGCCTCTAACATCTGCAATGTCTGGGAACAACTTTCATTTTTTAAATATCTGAATAAAATGTTTTATTTTTCTTCTATTTGTCTCCTATCTGAACTTTCCTTCTGACTTTCCAATCAAAAACTGAAATTTCTTTTACCATATTTTCATCTGCACTCTTACCTAACACTTTGAATGAATTTAAGAGAAGCTTCTGAACATTAGGTACATTGCTGTCCCAGAAGAAACAGAGCATAAATGGTGTGTGCAGGCAAGTACACTGGTCACCTGTGACAGGTGAGGAATCCCAGAAGTTTGGTCATGCCACTTGGCAAGACATGTATATAATTTTGATGGAATCACCAAGCGGCAAGACCAGAAGAGATGTTTCTTCTGCCAAGGACAGGTCAGCTCTCAGACAGAAGAAAGAAAATTTGCAATTCTCAGTCACTCAAAGATTGCACATAAAACATGGAGAGTTGGAAAGGGTGACAAATTGGCTCTCCATAAATTACCTGCCAGTATGTTAAAAGAACAATAATGTGCATTATAAATAAATATTCATGTATAGTCTAGGGCTGCCCATTATTTATGGACACTTGTGACAATCCTCTGGCAACAACTAATGTACTTACCATTCAAAAAGCATTCAAGGACAATATTCCTCAAAAACTGAACAGACTCTAGTGACAACCAGAAGAAATAAAGAAAAAAAATTAATAGTACAAGAATCCTAAATTAGATGTCTTGTTTTTACATTGTTTTTTATCCTATTCACTCAACTTGCAAGGTGATGCAAAATGAAAGCCTGTTTCCTGGTGCATATAAGGGTGAGTGTACACCCCCTACACAGATCAGACATAAAACACACATAAAAAATAACAGTTGCTTCATTCTTCTCTGTAATTTTCATAATGCTCTGAGAAAGCATTCACACCAAAGACCAGAAAATCATCTTACAATAAAACACCAGAAACAGAAAAAAAGAGACCAACAATTCTTCTGTGAAAACAGGTAACATTGTCTAAAAGCAGATATTAAAGATTACTTCATTTACTGCCTTCTCACTCCATTATCCCATCAAATGAAACAAGCAGAAACTAATAAATATGACATATAAAACAAATACCAACAAAAAGTGCTGCTTCATTTGTTTGAAGTTCCAAGGAAAAGCAGCAAGAATATCTCGGTTTGTGGGGAACTTGTAGCTCTCCAACACTGAACTGCAGCTGAGAAACAGCTATTCAGTAGTGTTTGTATTATATGCAAAGTCACTAATAGAGTTTTATATATGAAGATTAAGCTCATCCCAACTCACTAATAAAATATACTGCTGCATCCCCTCAAGCCAGTTCTTCAATTCCCAGCTGCTGCAGGCTCTGGGGAAGAAATCTGCCACAAGTTGCTGGCTAATCTTAACACGGAATAAGTCATCTTGCTGCTGAAGTGCTGATCTGTTGCCTCAGGGGCCTGCAGAGCTTAAAATGCTGCAGAGTCAGAAGTGACGGATTTTGCTTTTACAGTGTCAGGAAATATACTGTAAGTCCCTTCTGGCTATACCTGAATTCTGTGGGCTCCTGAGCTGTGCTACCATGGTGTCTATGACTGGGCCAGACTGGTGTCATCTGAGCAGGTGGACATACAGCAACACTCACCCTCTGGTACTGAAAACAGAGGATGCTTCTTCCAAAAACAGGAGGAAGAAGGACCTGAACAACACAGATTTCATATTTGGAAGATCATAGCTTGCCCTGCATGTAGTAATGTCCAGCATCCTACATTCCAGAAAAAGACAATCTCCACCTGAGTATCTTCATCCAGAGCAAGTTCAGACAGCTTCCAGAGAGAAAAACAAAACTATCTTTGCAGTTAAAAAAGCTGAATAGGAAACATCTTCATTTTCAGTGAAGAAAAACAAGTTATTAGCTTGGATGTCTACAGTTTTGCTTTTTAAAAACTATACCTTTCCAAATTTCTCCATACCACAGCCTGGGAGCCCACCTCCTGCAGGCCAGCTGTAGCTTGCAGTTTTACTGCTCAGTCACATCAATATACTTAAATTTATACAGACAACAATATAGCTCCTAAGATATGTATTTGGCTCTCATAAGGCAGAAAGTAACTATTCCTTCAAGTGAACAAGAAAGTGTACCATCATCCTCTAAATATGCACATACGCTACATAGACAATATACTCTGAGTGTTTTGTTACTGGCTACATTAGGATCATGACAGAGAAACAAAGTGTCTAAAGTAGGAATGAGAACAAGTCCTAAAACAATGCACAAAAGCATCAATGCTTTCCAGACTAAAATAAATTGTAGCAGATTATAGCAATCTTACACTCCACTGACTTCTCAGTCCTACCACACCAATTAAAAGTGCTACTTTCTTAATGACTTCTGTCATTCACAATTTAACAGCAGGTGTACACTACATTCAAAAGTATATTTAACATTTTATGTACTTCTAAAAGAGATTAAAGTGCTTCCCTTTTAGGATTTTAGGCATTCACCTTCCCAGGTAAACATAATCTGATTAATAAAACTCATACTCTTATGATGCCTAGTTTTATTTTCCAGAAAAATTGTCTTTTGAAATGCTCGCGCTCCAGGAGAAAATAGTATAGGGAATGTATCCTGAAGTTACACACATAGCTATACATCGTGAAAATAAAATCTTTTGGTGAAAACTGAGAATTACAACAGAAACACAGAATCGGATCTTCATGTATACAGCTAACTGCACATGCACACAACTGCATTGCAATATCTGAGCTATGTTTTACAGGCAACTGCCTTAACCACATGTCATCTACGGCTGACCACAATTTGATAAGCAATTACTTCTTTCAGCAGCAGTGATGTTGGCAGAAACAGCTCTTACCTCCTTCTCCCTGTCACATGTTCCCTCCTTCCAGGCCACCTTCTCAGCCCTGACACAGCAGCCACACAGTCAGACAGATCAGAACTAAAAGTAATTGATTAAAAATAAGAAAAGGTGCTTTTGAACCAGCTGCAGCTCCCCCAGTGCAGTTCACCACCAGCCCCACAAATGGTTGTACTAGTACAGCTCAGAGGGTGGCAGTGGGCTGCTTACACAAGCACAGTTCTCTCAGGAAACACATGCCAAATTTCTCCCTCAGGAAGCAATTGTGTTTGCACCAAAACATCTGAAAAATCTTCCCCCCTCCTCCCCACCCCCGGTGCCCAGTCTGTAGGACCACGGCCTGGAAACACAGATCTGGAAGGGATTGCTGGGGGTGTCCAATCCCCTTCCTCACAGTTGCCGATGAGAATCAACTCAGCAAATCCAATCTGCCAGGAGACTGTAACAAGCCACTTGTCAGGTAAGCAGCATACAATGGGAAGGTGAAGTGAATGTGCATGCTGGGGGAAAAAGAAAGTTCCTGAGGTTTCCCCTGTTTATGTATCAGTGGAACCAATTCTGATAAAGCTTTGTAAAATTAAATTATGCACTGTGGTATGTTGTCTTCCATTGTCACTTTCCAGTTTGTTAAGGCAAAAGTTAATGACTGAATTTTCAAGGCATTAACATGGAAACCCAGAGAAACCTTCCATTAAAACAGAGCTTTCGTTACACTGCTGCAAAAGATGGAAAAGTAAAAATTAAATATAATGCAACTGAAAAAATATAAAATAAAAACACATAATGAGCTATGTATAGCTAAAAAAAACCCCAAATGTGAAAAGACTGTAACAGCTAATGATTTGAGGTGAGCAATAACACAGTCCCAACTGAGGCATAGTAGAATCACACTGAGCAAAATGCAATCCTGTTTCATTTTATTCAGACCCAAGTTATCCTCCAATTTCCCAGTGCTAACGGAAACACTTCCTCATTGCCACTGCAGGAGCAGATTTACAACAACAAACACACTCGCTGCCCCAACCAGCTTGTTAACTTAATGAAATCATTTCAGTCAGAAATCACACAAACCCAAATTCATCCCAAATACCTAATTAATGACTTACCCCTAGAGCTATTCAGCAGAACAGGTCAATAAATTAATGGCAAATCATCAGAAAGCACTAAACAAGGATAATACTCATTGTATCTTATAGCTTTTTTTTAATTGAATAGTTTCCCTGAACTCAGTCAGCCTGTGAACACAAAATTTCCTGCAAGATACATGCCAACAATACAACTTGGCCTGAGTCTATTACTGCACACCTGGCTAAGTCCTACAAGGGACTAAGAGTTCTTCTAGAAATTAATTCAATTAATTTCCCAGAAGAAATATCAAGGCCGTTCAATATAAAGATTAGCTACTTCCACAGCTAACGATCCCTGCAGAAGGCCACAGGCCAGCTCTCCAGCCTGTCACCGAGCAGTCTGCGCCTGGGTTTCGGGAGCCCTTCGGGGAGCCGCTCTCGCACGCACACGGCCAGAGCCCGCGCATGGGGAGCCCGGGGACAGCCGCGAGTCCACACGCGCAGGGACGGGGACGAGCCACAGCACACCTCCCGCGCCCGGCTCTGAACAGGTACATTTATTCTGCTTATGCAACAGAAATAAGAGATAATTGAGTTTCCTCATACCACCTAGCAACTTGAGATGCTGTTTAACTGACTAGCATCTTACCTGACCAACAGCTTAGATTGATACGTATGCGCGTATATAGAGTCTCTTCATTTAGTAGTGGCGTTTACAGTAATTTTTATTTATTGTTCAATGTTTCCGCAGTTCTAAGGCAGGGCACAAGAGCCATCCGGCTGAAGCGCGACCGGAGCGCTGCAAACCGCGCTGCGCGCCCGCGCCCCGGCCCGAGCCCCGGCCCCTCTCCCTGCTCGCTGCTCC
>VXBA01003006.1:55677-92042 GCA_013399895.1 Serilophus lunatus | reverse complement strand
CTCGGCTCCGGCTCAGCCGCCACGCCGGAGTTTCCCCGGCCGCCTTGGTCGCCCACCTGACCGGCAGGTCTCCCGGCGGGCTCGGGCGGGCGCTTCCCCTCACCTGGCTCCGTCACGCTGCCATCGGAGGGACGCGGAGTCCCTCCTTCGCGGTACCTTCACCAACACGAAAAGCACAAAGCGCGTCTCAGCAGTGCCTCGGGTGCTTTCATCGCATTAAGAGGGCGTTTTTGGTTTTTTCCCCATCGAGGCAAATTCTGTACTGGGATTTGTGGATCAGTGGTCTCAGGCATTTCGTAAGGTGTATTTAACCTGTTCTAAAGTCAGCCAACGCTGAAGAGTGGAAATAACACCAAAAATTGTGCATAAAGATGAACCCTCCGTTATGTCGCCAGCCCTGCACGCCCCATACACCATTAGGAGTCCTGCCATTGCTTGCTAGTCTTTAAATTTTCAAACTCGACTCAAAACCCCAGACCAGAGGAAAGATACACAGAGGTTTGGACCCTAGACTCCTGGAACAAGCTTCAAATTCCAGCAGCCTTCTGTTTATCCAAGAAAGATAAACTAAGTGTTTTCAGGCAAGATCTGGGAAACAGCAGGTCTTTGCTCAGAAAGGACGTTAAACATGCTGTGACACTTTCCATGAGTACAAAGATAAAATGGGATCTTTTCTTATCCTTCCCAAAAACTGTTGCCAGACAAGAGTAGCTTGATTCCAGTCTTTCCCCCAAGACCTTGCTGACTTTCAGTGCTGTTATAAAGAGCAAGTACAAAGTTCCCAGGGCTGCACAAGCAGAAGACTTGGAGAGTGGCAGGGAGGCATTTGCTGTGCTGGTCTTCAGGATAAATTAAAAATCCTTCAAGCTAAGGAAGCATACATGATTTCAGGAGCATGGCACCTTTGGGGTGGATTATTAATTGGAAAACACTTCCCTTTCCAGGTGACAAAACTACTCTGTGTAGTACAGCAGCACAGGATAGATAGGAGAGACTGATCTTTCCCCCTCTTCTGCACACCATAGGTCGAAGCTGAACACTGGGCAGCCCACTCCACACATGCACATCCACACATGCACATCATCCCTAGTACACGTACACCTCCTCCTGTATCATGGTGACCCATAGCAGCTCAAGCGAAACGGGGTTAGGTTTTTCCCACCACCTATGTGGATAACAAAACCTTGTCTTTGAACAAGAAATAAGTGCAACTCTTACTTTGATGTTGTGTTTTTGATTTTTTTTCTCTTTTTTTTTGTAGTTCTTTAATATATTGGAAAGATTTTTAATCTTACCTGGATTGAACTGTGCTTCATGTTGAAAGATTTTCTGTGCCCAAGTACACTGCTAATGCAATTGCAATGGACTATTTGAACTGTGTAACACTGCAAAATAATAGCTCTGAACAAGATGGCCTGTGCAGCAAGCTGCTGGTCAAGAGATTGGGGATCTGAACATTGCAGCAAACTTTTTCTGGCAACATCTCTATGACAACTCCCCATCAGCAACGGGAATGACAGTGGTTATCTACGTTGGCTACTGACATTGTCAGTTGACATTGTCAACAACAGGCAATGCTTCTCTGTGGTGTGGAAAGGGGCACAGTACCACAGAACCACAACATGCATAGTACATACCAGGGATGTGCAGAGGGGCAGTAACACCACTCACGCTCTGCTGACCTTCCATTGGCACTACAACAACTTTAAACCACTCTTGTGCCATCTAATTTTTATATAAATTAATTTTAAACAAGCTAGATATTGCCAAAACAACATGCATTACTTCATTCGGTTCTTGGAGCAACATTCCAACAGTAATAGAAATGCAAGATTTTGGGTTACATACATCTTTTACACATTTACACATTTACATTTGTGACAGGCTTCCTTTTGTCACTGCTAGAACAGATTTTTCTCAATGCAAGTTTCAACTGCTGACACCAGATAAATGACCCATTGCACGGCTCCATTTAGCAGTTTGACAAGCAACACAATAGGACTCACCTGTAATCTCTCCAAAGGTGCAGGACTATGCATGTTGATTTCTGTAGAACTGCTGTAATCAAGATAGGAAAGAAGCACATGCTTCTGGAGTGCCTGACCAGGCAAAGAAAATACAGTTATGAAAGGACTTGCTTTGGTTTGGTTCCTATGCAAATAAGAGCAATACTTTCTCACTCCTTTATGCTTTGCAAAACAGAAAGTATAATACAATAGAATTTTACAGGTAAAATAAATGTTTTTACAGTTTGGAGGACGGTTAGGTGCCATGGTACAGTTGATGAAAGGCCTTCCTATGCATTGTATTAAATTGAACCTTTATATACAAATACCTGCCATAAACTGAAAACCTCATTACCCTCTTTCCACTGCCCTCTTCTCCCATCTCCCTGCTACAACCACCCAAGGTTAATTGTAATTTCACTTGCAGCAAGGGTAGACAGTAATGCATGCTCAGAGTAATATTTCCAGATCTGGCCACTAACATTTGGATCTACAACCTTTGATGTCCTATAGACAAATTGACAGATTCTGTGGCATCAGTAGAAATTAAGCCAGACAGAAGAAACCATAGTCCCTATGGTTCACTCAGTCACCTCTCTGCAGCTACAGTCCAAATATTGCTGACTTCAAAGCAAGAGGGTAAAGTACCCACCACTTGCGAGCAGAGGCTCTTTCTGGAGGTGAAGGTGAGCTCTGTTTCTTACCGACATGCAAGGCTTCAGCAAGGGATCAAAAGACTGTGATAGATTCCTAAAAATATAGGGTTGTATAAGTCATGTATGTAACCTGGGATAGAAAACTATTATTCCATGGCCTCCTCATGGACACTAGCAATTTGTGAGACATAAGGCCATCATATGGCATCAGACCAGAAAGTGCATTTAAAAATAGTCAGTTTCTAATGGCACTCAAAACCAGGTGTGGCTATGCCTTACAACCTGGTGAGTACATCTTATTCCAGAATCTTTGGAAATTTTGGCAGAAGTATCCTATCTGTCTTAATATAAAATAAGTATAGGCAGATCAATACTTAGAATTAGTTGAACAAGAGGATGATTTATCTCCTTTTAGTGATTACAAGCTTCCACATTTCAAACCCCTTGCCTTGCTGCTGTTTATCTAGGGTAGCTCTTCTGGCATGTCACTGAAGTCCTTGGTCCAAGCACACACAGTAAACTTTCTGGACACATTTAAATGCATGTATTTTACAAACATCTGCACTCCAGCTAGCCAGTGCAACAGTTTTTCACAAATCTGTGGAAAACACAGATTCATCACTACAAATATGCTGTGGAAATATGGTGTAGCAAACTTTTGGCTGTAGAAAAGGAGCTTTAAAAACCTTATACATAAAATTACTTGCTTTTGGCAGCCTGCTGGGCTTCTTGCTAGCAGGTTGTTGGGGGTTTTTTGGTGGAAAAATCGAAATGAAATGTAGACATTTTGAAATGTACCATCAGAAGAAAAAATTAGATGTTAGAATTTTTCACAACATGGGAATAATAAATTTGAATTAGTTGCACTTGGAAGCAAGCCTTTGCACAGCTATTCCAATCACTCTACCAATATTCACTTGACTGTGGACCAGAAGCGTGGGCTTCTTTAATCCATACAGGAATCTGGCACCAAATATAGGCTGTAATGTTTCTCCAGGCTGAGGGGACCTAACCATTTCCATGGTTCTACAATGTTTCATGCATTATTTCCTGCTGGATGATGAGTATGGCTTGCTGTGCTCCAGAGAAGAGGCAATGTTAACAGCTTATCCTGCTCATCATCAAAACCCTTGCTGGTACCAACTCTTGAAGAAATGAACAAGCTAAAGAAAGCTGAATTGGGGATGAAAGCCTGAAGGCAGTGCAAGTGGTCTTTGTCCTGTTCTGAAAACCAGCACATGATACCAAGTAAAAGAAGATGGCAAGCTACCACCATGTCCTCCTGCCTTCACAACACAGAAAAACCAGTCACTTGGCAAGAATTGGCTGTACCTCAGACAAAACTCTGGCTGGTATTTGCTGACTGCTAGGGCTTTCAGTGAGCACTGCTCACCCCACCCAGGGTATACCATCCAGGCGATGTCCCTGGACATGTTTTTGTTCCAGCTCAACTCTAAAATGAACAGCTTAACACCTAAGACTTCTTTCAATTCAGTTTTTACTATTTAATTGTTGCATTTGTTGTTTTCATAGGTTTGGCAAAGAGTTTCTTTGCTTTACACTTTAATACACACCTTTAAATAAAGTTATGTCCATTGATAGTATCTACAGCAAACATTTACAGAGTTAACAAACACAGAAACTAGTGTCATTCCACGCAGAAAGTTACAAGCATCAAAGATTTCTGTTTCATTTGGAGGTGTACCAGATTATTTCCAGGGGCACTTATGCAACACAAAATCTTACAGATAATTTTTTTTTCCACCCTGTGCTTGTGCAAGGCTTTTTTTTTTCCACATTTGTTTGCTTTTTTCTCTCCATGTTAAGCATGTACACACAGAGGCCTAAACCAGAGCTAGCAAAAAGTACATCACAAACTATCTGCTCTGTGTAGGCAAGATATTTTGGTAAATATTACAACACTGATTATCCATGGCCTTGCAGTTTGGTACTGGCCGTGTGGCCGCAAAGCCGATCGCTTTGCCGCCATTCCGACACGGCCAGGCCTCGGTTCCCTCTTGCCACAGGTAGTGCCTAAGCACAGGGTTTCCAGTGACCTTCTTAGTACAGAAACTCAGCAGCCCCTTGACATGAGAAGTACATTTGTGAGTCAGACTTCCCTTGGGAGCTATGGGGTGCGCAGAGGGACACGGGTGCAGCTGGCTGGCAGCTGTGGTCACCCACACAGGCACCATGTTGGCCTCAGGAGGGGCAGGAGCTGAAATCAGGCTGATGCTGTTGGCAAAGCATTTGGTAGGAGGGCATTTGATGTATCACCCCTTCAGGGGCAAGCAAGTTAACACAAACCAACCCACCCACCTTCCCACCAGGCTTTCCAGCTGTAAAACCAAAGGAGAGATGGCTGGCCGCCCTCTGCACATGCATCCACCCAAGTGTGCTTTCAGGTAACCTGGGTAGGGGCAGCCTGCACTACTCTTGGATGATGGATACATGTCTGCACGAAGGCTTGAACCCTCATCTTACTTGCTCAAGCTTGAAATGTAAAATAGTAAGGAGAAATAGAATGGTATTATCTACCATTTAATTGCTCTAAGGCTAATCGTGGTAAGTTTGTGACTGGTAACAGAAACTGGTTTCTTCATTGACAGCTTTCTGATTCAAGCCTGAGCAATATTTTACTGTTTTGCTTGTTTGCTTTTTAAAAAAGTTCTCTGATGCTTGTTTATTTAGCTTGCCTTTTTTTGTTGTTGTTTTTGGTTATGTCCCAAAGTTTCCCTCACTGACTTGCCAGTCATACACCACCACCTTCCTAGCACAGCAGAGGAAGTGGAATGGTGAGGACTGAAAGGCAACTGACTCTAAATTATCTACTTTCCTACAATGGGTCTGCAATGCAAATAAGTTAGAAAAGGAAAAGCCAGATCTTAAATTCTTGTGAATAAAGACATTTCAATTGCCTAACTATTTCCATACACAGGACAGACAAACAATTATAGTGTCTCATGCCAGTAGTCAAAGGACTCCACAGAGAGGTATTAGAAACAACTTTTTTTCTCCTAGCTTGATAAAGGAGCTTATAGTTCCAGAGTTGGTATCTGAGAACCTGTGTATAAATGAAACTTTAAACAAATTCCCATAATGCTTTGAAGCATATGTTCATGGAAATCTGACAAAGATGATTTTATAATCCTTTCAAGTAGGAGAGCTAGGAAATATGCTGCATGGCAGCTTAAAAAATTCAAGTTCCCAATACAGGAGAAAAAGAATGAAAATAAAGTCTTCCTGACTAAAACTAAACTGACCTTGATGATTTTTGCCATGAATAAAAGGTGAATTAATTTGCAGGAGTTGGTGCCTCTTCTGCTAATATTTTTTTTTTTTTAATGGAATTTCTCATGAGGAGAGAAAGGAGTGGAGAGAAGTTCAGTTCCTGAAGGTTTTCTGCTCTACCTGTAAAAGAGCACCTGCTGTGTGAAGTGGGTTATGGTCAGCCTGCAACCTTCATCAGAAATCAGCTTTAGTTTCTTTCACTGCTTTTCCCCCTTCGTATAAGAGGCAAACCAGTGATGCATAGGGAGCTGCCACACTGCACAGGCAAATCTGCTGGAGAGAAATCTCCAAAACTTCTACATTTGAAGAGAATAGGTAACTTACTTTCTAAGCTAAAACAGAAGTGACAAACACTGGGAAGTTTTTGGGAGTGATTTTAGCTTATCTTTTGAATATTTCTGGATATTTTTGTGCACAGCCTCTTGTAGCCAAGTGCAACATGCTGAAAGCTAGCTGGTAACAGCATGCTCCATGCTTAGAACATAGGAACAGCATGTTTTTGTTTACTTATTGAAATAGCACTAGGGGTGAAGTTGCTCTCAACCCAAAACAATTCTACTGAAAGGAAGTAAAATTTCTTTTACGTACATTCAGAATTCAGTGATTCATTTAGCCAGCCAGCTTTAAGAATGCTAAATTCTTTTGTGTATTTAATTTTTTTATAATTAATATGCATTATTTTACAGTTAATTTTTAAAAACATACAAAGATTAATAATAATTGTCAAATGCAAGAGAGCATTCTCACTATTCAAGTTGATTCCAATAAAATAAGTTTTTGTTTCAATCTCCAGGTGAAGCCTATCCAACCTTCTCAGAGGAGAAGCCTCTCATAGCCTCAGTTGCCTCGCCCACATTACACTACTGTACTTCACACAACAGATGTTCACAGACCACATTTTCTGTGCTGCTTCCATCGCCTCCTGCTGACAATCAAGATATCGATGGGGGAACGCCAGTGGGAGGGCAGAGGGGCTAGATTCAGCAGAGCAGGTAACAACACTATCTCAGCTCCGTATTACATCTGCCAGTTGGCAGTAATTTACTGACGTACACAAGAATATTTTGATTGCAGTCTTCCAACTAATGCAGCTGTTATAAAAGCTTGTAGGAGAAAACATTTTGATCAGCATGTCTTTCCCAGGACTTGAGGCATTAATTTTCTTATCCTTATTAATACACACATACTCCCACTTCCATCCAACCATCAGAAACTTCTACAAGCTGAGACCAGCTGTTTTATTTTTATGCAGTTGGCTAACATGAATGCAAAACAAAACCCCCGAACAAAAAAAATCCCAAATGCTTGACCAAAAAGCAGCATACCAGCAGCTACACCAACTTGTTGCTTGAAGCACTTATGTCTCTGTTGTGGCAATCTGCATTATCAAACCAGGTCTGTCTGTGATGAGATACTGCCTTGCTCTAAGCATTGTTCCTTGATGCTTTCAAATCAGCAGATAATGTGTATTCCCTCACAAGGTGGAGTTCCTCTCACAAAAGGTTTTATAGCAAAAAAACCCCATGCCACTTGGAAAAAAAAATTCTAACTTTTTATGTGAGAAAGTGGTAGCATAATTAGATGAGGCCACATCCTCATGGGTGGGTATAAATGGAGATCTAGGTAACACTCAGCTCCATATATGCATTGCCAAGGCTGCTTTGGCACATCAGCATTTGTTAAGGGGAAACTTCTTTGCTCTACATGCCCAGAAAACAGTCAAGTTGTCAACTTGGAAACCTGAGGCTGGAAGTGGCCTGACCATCACAAGAAAATAAGCAAAACCACTGAAGAACAGGGACTGACATACTAAGTGTAGCATGATGCCATTTCAGGTGGCTTGCCCTCTTTCATTGCCTTAAATCACACCTTTAACTTGGTGCTTCATAGTTGCATCATGGTGTTTAGAAATAAATTAGGTACAATCAAGGGCTGCATGACCCTTCCATTTGTGAGCATCCTGGGGGATGCTGCTGAATCCCCTGCCACTACAGGCCACTTTCCATAGCTCTGCACAACTGCTCGAGGTCAGAAGAAAAGAGCTGTGCTTCTGCCAATAACATAGCATGGTTTTAATGTAAAAAATTAAAACCATGCTATCATCTGGAGGCCAGTACATCCCCTGCTGTGTCTCACGTACCGAAACCACCAGCGTTTCAGACGAGGCTATTACCCACACTAGAGAACATCTACATCTTGGCAGAGATCTAATGCTTCAGCACAGGTCGCTGGGTACTTTACCCAGTGGTGCTCAACTCAAATAGCAGCCATTCCCCTTGAGCACATGACCACACCCCCCCCCCTTCCTTCACCTCTGAGTTAGGACAGCTCCTGCCAGTTCTGTCAAAACACCTGACCTTCCCACCTCCACCACCATTCTCACACAGGTGGCACTAAAAAAGAGCTCGTTAATTACTTACTCTGCAGCATCCTTCCCACCTCTTCATGTCACCTCAGAAACCTCCAGAGATGCTGCTGCTGTGTCCCTTTCCCAATCTCAGTCATTCTCCCTCTTAGGAGCCTCAGCTTTTCTTACTCACTTCTCTTCCATCTCTCCAAGTGTCAGGATCTCTTTCTTGAGGCAAATCTCAATTCCCAAGGCAGTTGCTAGGTTCTCCTAAGTTTTACAATTAGAACTACAAATTTTACTTTGCTTCTTTCTTTGGTTTTTGGGGGGGAAGGTGGTAGGGGGAGGTTTGAAGAACGCTCTTATTGCACAGTCTCTACCTGTCTTTTTCTCCGAGCACACTAATAACCACATGACTAATAAATTTCGATTAGCACCAGTAAACCTCAAAGAATCGGAAACATTTTTTGAGTTTAAACAAGAATTTATTTTCCAGGACATCCTAGAGATCAGATGTTCTCTATCTCCCAGGAGCCAAGAGGTAGCAAGACACAAAACGGATTGTGATCCTTCCCATAGCCTGTACTTCATTTAATTCTAAATTCAAAGACACCTTGTGCTTTAAAAACAGATCCCAGTAGAACTCCTAATCCAACTGGAAACAATCATGGATGTTTATTTTGTCATCAGTTCAACCCCATATGGTTCTCCCATCTCTAAAGTTCTGCCGTGTCCTGCCAAAAATCACTTGCAAGAATCTTGTGACAGTCTAATGGGTACAGAAGTGCTGATAACAGTGAAACACCAGGACAGCTCTGCTGAGGTTGGAATGCACTGCAAGCACCCCACTTGTCCTAGAAGTCAGATTCTTGTACTGCCCCCATGCACTCCATGCAACCCTTCTCTAACAAATCTAATCAAATAAATGCTCTTAGTTGTTTCTCACTCTCCACCAACATTAGGAAATTTTTCACAACTCTTTAGTCCAAAAACTTTACTTAAAAACATAGACCCTTCTTCCCATGGGACCTAATTAGACTTTTTGTAAAAATAATTTAAAATTGGGGTTTCTCAGTGGTGGTGGGGAGAGAATGAGGAGAGTAACACATGATTCAAGAAAAATGAATGTTTTAGTCCAAAAGCAGCAGATCTTGGCACAAACCACCAAAACAGAGAAAGGAGTCACACTCATTATGTTCAAACTTGTCTTAATGTCTTATCATGTTTTAGAACAACAAGCTGTTTACTACAGCCTGGCTTATCGAGAAGCCTCATCAATTTATACCAAAACAAATATTTTCAATATATACTAAATCTGCAAGCTCATTGATCTCCCTTCGGGAAGTCTGCTTCTTTACCATCACCATTCTTAAAACAAAAAAGATCCAAGACTCTGGGTATTTCTAGGTTCTCAATAATACTTGTTGATAGTGCTGTAATTGAGCTTTGCTTGCACAAATTTCCAGTTTATACCAGTTATAGCAGATGCTGATCTATGCAGTCGAGCAAGACTGCTTTCAGACTCTGGATGATGAAGTGAGGCAAAGAATGCTCCCAGCAGATGACTGTAGATAGCAACTGGATACCAAACACAACCAGGAAAGTTCAAGACAATAGCAGTGTTTTTAGAACTGCCACTAAGTGCTCTTGAATGGCAAAAATACTGTAACAGTGCTAGAAATCAACTGCATTGCCCTTAATGATGGAGGGGCAACATGGAGGAGGGAGAACAAAAACTGGGATTAGTGGAGGCAGGCAAAGTTTGAAGGTAAAGAAGCAAGTTACAGTACTATCAGATTCATATGATGATGCTGGTAGGGACAGAGAAAGGTTGTCAACTGTAGGTTTCAAGGCAGCAAAGAAATAGTTTTGTAGTTGGCTTTTCTCACTCAGGAACAGAAAAATTTACATTGTTAGTTCATTCTCCTCTAGTTTCTCCTACTTCATGACCTTCCCTAACTCCATCCTATTCATTTTTCCCAACCACATATACTTATTTGTGTACTATATAATTCAGAGTATTTTTGATAGCAATTCATGTACTAAGCATTTTAGATTTCAAATCAGCATTTTTAAGTTAAGGCTTTATTTTGTGCTTCTTTTAGAACTGCTGTGATTAACTTACCTGACAGTCCCTGAAATCTTACACTTAATTTCAGTGCTACCAGGATTGGGCTTCTCTTCTTTAACCACACAGCCTCAAATTTTGCATCCTCAGAGTCATTAAATATTTCCCGTGAATAGCTTGTTAGGGTTTCTTTGGTTTTGCTTTTCTTTTCTTTGTTTTTCCTTCGAGGAGTAGAGTATTTTAATCTTAATAGAACTGCTATTTTGTATTTGTTTACTTAACATTATATTCTTCCTTCACATAACTCTAAATGCTAAGAATGAAAGAACACTTATGTGATAGATACTCTCATATCAAATTCCCCTCAAAAAATAGACTAGGGAGAAAAAGATGGGATCTTTCTCTGAAACAAACCAATTCAGCATAGTTGTATCATCGATGTCATGCTTCCCTCTACTGTTTACCGTCAGAAATGCAGTCACCTCTTACCATTCTGAAGTCTTCCTTAAAAAAAATTTACAAAAGAATCTTTTTTTGCAAGCAAAATTTAGCAAATAAGCTTAATGGAATTTTTCTTTTCTTGATTAAGAAAATAAAGACAACTGAGCAGAAATATCTCCACTTATGCTCGATATTACAGAAAATATCAACTCAATGTATTCATGTTTTGTTTCATTTTTTGGTTTACAATATTAAAGTCTACTTCAAGTAGGCAAAAGGCTTCAAAGGCTAAAGCAATTTAATCAAGAGTAAAAACGTGTCATGGAAGTAAGTAGTCATGTGTGTCACAAAAAAAGTGTTATGTACTTCATATCACTGCTTTCAAGAAATGAATTCCACAGATACATTAAAACTGTCAAAACAGTAGTGGTCTTTATTTCCATCAGACAAGTTTACAATTCAGTTAATATAACCATTTTTCAACATTTTGATGATATGGAAATGAATGATTAAAAAAGTAAAAGGAACCCCCTTCCAAAAATATAGTGGATAATACATGTGTCTGAATTTTATACTGTCCTTCTGATGAGTCCTTTACATTGCATGACGTCACAGTCTTACAAGACAAAATAATTTCTGAGCTTTTTTCAGCTCCTCATTTGTGAGTCCTCAAGGTGCCTAAGAAAAGCAAGTTTATACACGCTGTCCAGCAAACAGATTTCAAAGACAATTCAAATTGAAAAAAAGTCTAGAGAGGTCCACAAATCAGAAAGGTAGAAAATATTGTATTGGAAAAAACACTCAAATTTTAGTGTCCAGGAGTGCAAGTTAACATTAACTTAGAAGCAGAAAATGCATTAGTCAGTATTTTTCTAATTTTAGTAATTGGGCTTTGAACAATGTAGTTATCAGTTGTTTTCAATTAAGAAAAAGTTAAAACTTGCAGGCTACAGAAAAAAAGTAAATGAAAACAACCTCCCTTCAGCATCCAATACCATATAAATAACATCTCTACTACAGAACTGTTCATTTAAATCTGAGCTTTTCAACAGAAACAGGATTTCATTTCAGTGTCAATTCAACAATTAAAATTTTAGTTCACGTCGTTTAAGATTTTCATTATAGAGAAGAATTAGTCCTGCAAAACCAGTTGGCAATCTGTTCCTGTTGCAATTTGTGACTACTGGAAAATTGCAATCTTAAGCCTCCTGTCCCTGCCAGCTCTTAGCACAGCTCTGCCAAGAAACATTTAGACATAGAATGCTTGTAAATTTATTTTTGTGGAGGAGCAGGGGGATGTTAAATAAAAAAGTGTCTCATCTAATGATGAAAGGAACAGCAAATAAATCAAGGACTAGTTTTCACAGTAAAATGCATCAGCTTTGTAGTTTCATTTGAAACCAAGAACAAATCATGAAACGTCATGAAAATAAGATAAAAAAATCTCCTAGAGTGATTACTAAATGAAGTTAAAATTACCACACTAATCAGTAAACCCCAGAAGAAAAGCAGATGCCTCATATCACAGGTTCCACATTAAGCAGTATCCATTTTTTAAAATAAATTCATAACATCTGTATGTTTGGCCACTTTGCACATTTTTCCCCTAAAAAAATACAGTGTACAGAAAAAAAATCTCATAATTCCCAGTATGAATTCTGAAATATAAGGTCAAAACCCAGAAGTTTAAGATCAGCAAAAAAGGACTGTAAATTATTTACAAATCCAGCAGGTAGAACTACCATAATGGCTTTGTTTCCATCCTTGTAGTGGCTTTCACTCTTATCCAGCAGCATCTGCAGTAGGAATCTCTTCAGACAGCCTCCTCACTAATCATCTGTCATTTTAAGCAATTCTAGAAGAGCCCCAACAGCTCCAAAATAACCCTTTGAACAAAGGCAAAGCAAACCAAAACAAATCAAATTCCAAAATAGGATATAAGCATGAACATGTAAAATCTTCAATTCTGTTAAAGCAATTAAAAGACCTCTTTTGTAAGATTAGCCCTGCTGTGTCAAGTATTTTCTCTATCTGAATTGTGATTTAATAAGATCTTCTTTAACTACAAGAAAGGGCCTGATACTGGAAAAAGTCTTACACAGTTCTCCAAAATTGTCAAAAAAGAAATTACAGAACCGTTATAACGATTCCATTATAAACCCATCCATCTGGTGTTCACATTAAAATCATTTTTATATACCAAAATTAATTATAGTTGAGGTTTATATACAAGCCCATGCAAATGAATACTGTTGGTAAGACTCAGAGAGTAAAAAATAAGAGACAAGATTAGTGATCAAGCCAAGAAGTTAACAAGCAGTATTTTCAAATCAATTTGTAAACTAATTGCATTTACGTAGAACTTAGCTTGTGTATTCACTGCAAAGCAATGACACTGAAATTTTCCACTTTTAACTTCAACAAATAAAGAATGACAAGATTTTTGTCAAATAAAATTAAGTTCAACATCTATTTCCTTACCTCATGTTCCAAAAACAGAGCTTTCAGCTGTCCCTTAGACCAATAATCCATAGCATATGCTAGCACCTTCATAGAAATCATATTAATTCTGAGAAAGTTGCCAACAAATACCACCTTGTCGATGTTCTGTAAAATTGAAATTGAAAGATAGACCAGAAGAGTTATATTCAGCTAAATTATTTGCCTCATTCAACACATACCTCTGCCTCTGTTATAAAGTTACATGGAAATTTTGGGTTACATTTCCATCTTTATGCTGAAAAGCCAAAAAATAATTGCAGTTATTGACTGTTAAGTAGAGATGTTGAAAGGGTAGGGAGGTGCAGAGTTTTATTCCAAAGATGATCAATGTTTGCTTAAAATATTGGAACTTCTCAACATGAATCTAACCATGAGCATTTTGGTGGTGGTTGTTTTTTCAATTGCACATAGCTGCACTGAAGACATCTTTGCCCCTTGCATGTTAAATGAAGCAACTTTCCAGAGATCACTATGATTATTAAATCCAGATGAAGAACCTCTGGAGGGTATCTGAGAAGGATTACATTGGAGATGGGAAGAAGCATCTTTTATTATCTGTTATCTGGACTGAGGTTCTGTTTCCAAAAAGCAAGTGAAATGTGGCTGACAAAATACTTGATATGTATTGCATTCTTTTGTTTCAAAGCTCAGTTGAACTCAGTTCTCATTCAGGAAATTAAGAGTTTTGAAACATCAGCACTAAGCTGCCAGTGAGAAAGCCATGGGCTATCCTTTCTTGTATGTACAGCACAGCAGTAAGCAATGGTTCTGTCTGGTGTTCAAACAACACCCATAACAATCTTACCAAGCTCAATTCTGCCTGTTACGCACAAAAATGGACTTGCATTTTACATTGGTGTACCATGATGTTTACCGTACGCTAGAATTGATCTAGAAGATTCAGTAGGAGGCCAAATCCTGGAGAAATAAGCTTTTACAGGACTCCTGAAGTGCCCTAGAAATGGATCTTCAAGAGTCCTCAGCAGAAAATTACCAGAAAATCTCTGCAAAGAGGCTAATAATTTAGGTTCTGCTGATTATCAACTTAGCCTCTGTAGTCAAATCTGCATGCATTCGTATTTGTTTCCAGGAATTTATGACTGAAAATAAGAACTCCTCAAATTTCAAAAGACTGCTGTTAACATGGCCAGGAGCACCTTGCAACCTTTGACAAGACAGTTTTGTCTCTGAAGTATTTCTGACAAAGGAGGGACAAACATGTAACTAATTTATTTCCTGTAATGCAATACTATCAAATTGATTGAAATCTACAATTCAATTTTATGTTCATATTATTTTTTTTCTGTATATGAACACAAAGCTACTGTTACCAGAAACTGAAGCAAGCAGTACCTAACCCAGAGGATAAAAAGTTACTGTAAATTTTGAATCTAAAAATACTAGTCATATATATTAGAATACCAGAGTGTGTATCAACGTGCAAATTTAACACCAATTTTATTTTCCAACATTCCTTGACCTGACAAGATTAATTATTGTATTAATGATACAAAGTTTCCTAGATTTTTTGAACTGAACTACAAACAGCTTTAGCATTTTTCAGAAATCAGAAAATGAAAAATGCTGCTTTTATCTTTTAAGGGAGTCTTGTCAATTTACTTTTAAATTGTCCACTGCTGAAATTTTCAAAGCTGAAAGACAGAAATCTTAAACTGATGAAGAAATGGTGACAACATGCTTACTTAAGCTAATCAAATGACAACACCCAAGACAAGATATGCGCTCCATGGGGCTTTGTTATATTGTTCAAATCTCCTGCAGTAGAAAGCTACAGTATAGCTTCAATACAGTATATTCATATTTTTGCCAGTATAATTAAATGGAGAAATCTCTAGCAATAAAGCAATAAAAAATCCACACACATATTTTTGCAAGACGGTTTGTTCAGATGCAACTTACATGTTCTGCTAGTAAGAAAAGTATAAACCAGGAGATTGATTTCCTTTATGCAGTTCTGCAGTGCCTAGGACAGACCATTTCAAATGATGTGTAGCCAAATGGCTCCAGAATTTTTCTACCCTACTGCCAACTTTGTGCAAGCAGATTTGCTTTGAAGTACTTCAGACAGAGTATTTCATTTATTCATCAGCCTCATTTTTTCCTGCACATATGCAAGTCATTTTCAACACAATATTAAAGCTGCAATCATTAGAAAAACTTATCGAAACTCATGCTTCAGGGCATAAATTGATTCTGTCAATGTAAAAGTGCGTTTCAGCATAACCTTAATCTAATACATACAAGCTCCACAAAAGAATATCATATTCAACTGTTTTTTAATCTCTTGTTTGAGGATTTCATTCATCAAGCTTGCTGTAAAGTCAGCCATGTCTCCCAAAGGCAATTTAGGTGTCTAGATTGTTTAGCAGAATGATAGCATTAGTTTTTTCCCCCCCAAGAGTAAGCTATCTGATGATTAGCTTACTTGCAATAACACTGCATGTTTGATTTTTGTTTTTAATAGTATGTAAAGCTACTAAATTAAGTTTTCATCCTCTGAAACTACAAAATAATTTAGTTCAAGCATTGGATAAATTGTACTTTGACACTGTGAAACAAAGAACATCAATCCACATTCCTCCACAAAAATTCTATGGATCACGTCCAGTGATTAAGTAAGCCTACCCACAAAACAAAGATGTTAGGAACTTTTTTACAATGACTCAGAAGCATTAGTTTCATTAGTAGCCTATTTCCTCTCTGAATGCATCCCATGTGGTTCCCTGCTGCAACTCTCCATGCTTTGATAGCCCTGTACAATGCTGCTTGAACTCCATGCCACAAGGCAACACTGTAAAGAAGCTGAAAGCAAAGAGAACACTGAAAGAGAATCATCTTGACTGAAAGAGTCAAATTGAAAAAAAAATATTTTATATATATATATATGTCTGTAGCCCCTTTGTACAACAAAGGACGTGGCATTTGATAGGGACATACACTAAAAGTTGTGCTGTTCAACATATTTGAGAAGTGGTTTAGAGAGCAATATGAGCAAACAGAATAACTGGCATACAAAATTAGTCAAAAGAGAATTAAAAACAAACAACATAGCAATGTTGAAGAGACTTGGCCCAGTGACCAAGGAATAAAGGGCAGATGAAGTTTAAATTAAAAAATAAAATGACACAAATGAAAGGGGGAAAGACAGAAACACTTGAGTATTCAGACACAATGACAGGCTCCAAATTAGCCACTTTAAGACAAGACTGTGGAGCGACTGTGGATGGTTTCTTAAAATTGAGTTCCATGCTCACAAAAACGAAATACTAAGAACTGTTAGTAAAGGAACTCAGAACAAAAAATTTATCAATATGCCATCACAAATTCATTGAGCAACGACACTCTGAATATCACACAAAGATCTGATCATTCAATCCTAAAATTAGAAACATAGGAAGATTAAAAAGACAAAACGTAACAGTGGAAAAGAGAGCATCTTCCCTAAGAAAAAAGCTTATGCATTAAGACCTTCTGTCTTGGAAAGACCACAAGACAGAGGTGCCAAAAGTTCATTAAAAAAATAAATCCACACCCACCAAAAGCACTAATGATTAATTATTTCTCATAAAGCCAAAAGCTAGATGTGACCAAATAAAGTAATTAAGTGTCAGTTTGGTGAGTTTCCTGGTTTTGTTTTGTTGAAGATTTTTGTGGGTGTGTTGATGATTAAAAATACAAAAAAGCAGCAATTTCTTCTATCAAGACAGTGCTGTCCAGCTAAAAGACCTGTGTATTAAAAATTATATAAATTCATTCAAAGCAGATGAAAGAGATTGGTTATTAGTACAGGATGCAATCTGCAGATAAAAACAAGGGCCTAAATGTCTGGTTTTGTGGTGGGGGTTTTTGTGTGTGTTTTTTTTAACTGCTGCAAGTGGATGGATGGAACAATATATCCATATTTATCACACCTAAAGAAAAGAATGTAACAAGCATCTGATAAGAGTTTGAGGCAGGACAATGAACTGTATTTTTCTTTTTCTAACAATGGTTCCTATATTTATCAAAACATTTAACACAGTATAAAATGTGAACCCACCAAGCTATGGAAACAAAAAAAAAAACTGTCCTGGTATAGTAAAATCTTCTAAAAACTACAAAGTAATTGAGATTAATAATTTGTATTACAGTGGTGTTAATATCTATGTATTACATCTTGAGATCAACTGAAGCTTAATGCTTCAAGGAGATTGTTACAGTTAACTTTTCTCCCCTCTTGCCTAACTTTGGAGCTCAAAGTACTTTACACTTTGCATCAAATACACATGACAAGTCACAAGAGTCATGACACTACATTAAATATTTACCAAGGCCAGTTACATGCCTACTATGCCAGAAATCTGCATTTTTGCGTTCTGATCATCTCACTATGTTGTTTCTAAAGGTTTTAAGCTCATGGTAAATAACTTACCTCATTCAATGCACACATGCGAGCAATAGAACCTATGTTGTTGGTGATAGTGACCAAAGTAGCTCTGGCCAAGTCCTCTTTACTGATGGAATCTCTCTTTTCTTTACTCATCATATGACCAAAGCTGTGTGAGGAAGATTATGCCTTTTAATATGAGATATTTAGGAGTAGAAAGCTAATAAATGCCCCTAAAATTTTTTGCTTGCATTTGATATCCATTGACTTGTGACAGATTTGAAATGTAAATAAGGATCTCATTAGAAAGGCAGTACAATGAGTAAGGGCATTTCTCAAAATAGTTGTAATTTAAATGGAAGGAAACTACATCAAGCATTGCTTACCCCTGTTTTAAAAAAAAAAACAAACAGGAAGAACTAGGTGAGAGATGTAAGGACAAACCACATGATACACTGAGTGACATTTCCACATGGCCAGAGTGCATAGTCCAGGGACCATGAGCTCAGTTTAGCATGCACAAGAAGTTTCCCAAGGGAGTCCTTAGAAACAGCTCAATTAACACATACCTTGACGCTACAGCAGATCCCTGAAGGCCAAACCGCTCATAGTCTCCTCCATAAATGTCCTTCACCAGCTTATCCACATTGGTGCTGTCTCCTTTGGAGGCCATTTCTAATGCTTCTTCAAACGTCTCACAGCCAGTAAGCAGACAGCACAGGCCCAGGAATGTTCCTCCTCCAAGACTAGAAAAGCACAGTCCCTTCAGACCAACAGCTTGAACCAGCTTTTGCCAAAACTCTTCAGACTCCCATTTGCAACACAGTCTATGCGGCTACCAGCTGTGTCTTGTAACTCCTCTCTCAGAGGAGTGAAGACACACACCTTAAACTGAGTTTCTAGTTAACAAAAGTGTCATCCAGTGTGGCTTTAACTGAACTACTCTGAAGTCTTTAATACTTAAAAACAGTATTAATACTTAAACAAGGGAAATTATACTAAAGAAAGGATTAGCCAAGAAATAAGGTCCAATTCAACACCACAGATACCACTTTGCTATTTGTAGCACTCTTAAGCAGCTTTCTTTGTGCAAGAATAATTAGCCAGCAGAGCACTCAAATCAGTTATGAAAGAATAAACAGTGAGCAAAGTTAAAAATCTATAAAAGGGCAGGCAGCCAAGAAAGATCATGTCCCCCCTAGCCAGTGGCAGCCTGGTTGGCTCCTGTTCAAAGCAAGACTAGCATCAGCCCTGAATGTTCTTTCCCTGCAAGAACTCTTAAGCAAGAAGCACTCACTTTAATATCTTGTAAATGCTCAAGTACAATATTTACTGACTATACAATTTTAGCAGGGGTATTTAACTGTGCCTAACAGGTTGGTAACTCACTAAAATTCTACTTTGGACTCTTCAGTCCTTACAAGCATGAACTTACTAACCTCTACATCTTTCCTCATTCTTTTTTAGCCACTAAGAAAGTTAATTTATTTGTACCAAATGCAGTCACACTGACTGGAGCCACTGTAAACAAGAGGATCAGTAAGACACCACACTTGCACTTCATGAAAAAGCACAGAAGCACCTTTTAGTCCATGCCCTTGTATTATTGGATTTTTCAGAACACATCTAGTAGTACTGTAATATATTCGGTATTTGAACAGTAGAAAGCTCTGCACTTCAGCCACAAAACAGTATTGATTTCATAATCTATAAGTCAACAATCCACTGCAGTCATGTTTTTCCTTCCACAGTGAAAGTTATCAGAAGCACATCTATAGATGCTAAAATTACTGTGCTTGAAAAACAACTAGAACTACAAGAAAACCAATACTTCTCCCATTCATCTTGTGTCCACGTGTTCTGTATCTGGAAAAACGGCTCGTGGCTACTACCATTGTGACAAGGATAGGCCCTAGATAAGGCAACAGAAGATATATATGCTGTCATATGCAGTATACAGGGGAGCCTTTAATATGTACCATGCATTGAATAACAGAATGCAGGTTTGGAACCCTATAGCAATCCTAAGAAGCATCTTCAACTGTTGTTTTGAAAGGTGATTTTTTTTTTTTTAGGTTTCTGTTTTGGTGATTTGTTTGCTTTTCTTTTTAATATTACTAGATTACTAAAAATGAAGTATATCAGTTTGTTTGCACGTATAAGCCAAAGGTTTGAAAGGCTTCTTGGTATTTTTGCTACTTCTGTGAATGGACACATTTGTAACTAAAGTGTTCTCCTGAAAGTTAGCACTGTTACCACATCTACAGAGCAAGCTTAAACACGCCTCCGGTGTTTTGGCCTTTAAGAACAAAATTCTGCATCCACTCTACTGAACTCCTGACTTCCTAAACAGAGCAGACACACCTATATCCCTCATTGAACATAGGCCAGAGACCATTTCAACTCAGCTGTACCCTACAAATCACTTCAGAGAGCACTAGCTGACCCAGGCTGAAATCACACTGAGGACACAGGAACAATGAATTCAGGTAATCAGATTCTACTCTTTACACACTGGCATTCCTTAATTTATCAGCATGGTCCAAAGACTAGTGCAATCAGTAAGGAAACAAAAGATCTAGTGAGATTCCTGTGTCAAAATCCAGTCTACGAAGTTTTTCTATATCCTTGGTGCATCCTGAACCCTAAGGAAAAGGTTTTGGTTTAGCCCAAACATATTTCACTTCTCTGGATGTTTCAGGGGATCAAAGCAGGGAAGAGAAGATTTATTTACTGGGACAGCCTGACTATGGCAGTTTTCAGCAAGAGATGGGAAGTAGATAAGAAGACCAACAAGAGACTGAGGCAGGTCTAAAGCTGAATTGATCAATGATTTCCCTGATGAAGACTCCCTCTCTGAAGGGATCCTACAATATTTCCAGCCTTGCTACTGGTAGGCTTTTAAAAGAAATAGGAAAACAAGCACAATTTGGAGCTGCACCTACTGGTCACATTATCTAGTTCTACCTGTTCAATTACTAAGGAGAAAACAGAATTAAAAGAAACAAGATTCAATTTACCTGGATCCTGTAACTCTCTTATAATTGTCCTTAGAATACACAGCTAGGATGCTGACCCCTGAGCCTATGTTAACCAGCAGCATAGGATATGGATTATCAAGGCAGTAAGGCTTTTTCTGGCACTGTTCAGGATCTGTAGGATTTTCAAAATAATAACACTCTGGTTGGCCATTGAAACCAACAGAATCAACAAAAAGGAGGCCCTGGATCAAACAGTCCAATTCATCCAGTTTATGGAGCTGTAGATCAGCAATCTGGAAAAGAACAAAGAGAAATTAATAAACAAACATTTCCTAGTATAATACAACACTAAGAAAGACAAAAGGCTCTGCTGAAGAACTTTGATCACTTTAATAGTAACACATTATGCTATTGAAACAGCACCAAGATCTAAGCATGAAGGCTGAAATAAAAGTTTCTATCTGCCTGACCACAGGTACCTCCCTAAACAAAGATGTGCTATGCAGTAATGCCATTTAGTTCCTTTGCCTGAGACATTCTCTGCTCTGCAATCAGGAAATATTTCTTCCCTTCAGTATTATGAAAAAATAAATTTCATTCCCCTCATTCCCAGGCCAAGAGGAGCTGTGTTCTGCAGCTTTGGGCAGTATCTGGCACATGCCTATACACCAACATTCCTCAGGGTGCAAAGTACTTTAGCTTATCATCCAGCTACATTTCCCAGGAATTTAACTGAATATTCAATAGAAGCATTAAGATGTGCATGTTGTGTTAATATGCATTAATATACAGTGAATTATGCTTAAAACATAAATATTTTTTTTAGTAGGTCACCAGTAATCTGAGAGTTATTTCTTTAAATTATGATGAGCACTTCAAAATGCCTCATGAAAAACAGGGTATTCCCTCCCTATGTATGGTGAAAAGACATAAGAAAAAACCCCAAAGTGTGTCAGGTCCATGCTCCCAGCAAAATGTTCATAAAATAGTAACAGAAGATTGAAAACTAATTAAAAAAAGCTTACAAAGGACATTCCCTCAGATTTCACAGGTCACCATAACTACACTTAAACAAACATGTCAACCTGGCATAGCATTCTGTTTACTACAATTAGAAATCACATCCCTTTCTCAAAATAGGATACACTGACAATTGTAAAAAGTCTCCTTTCCAGTTTTAGGTAGAGGAGAGGGAGAAAAAAAGCCTGTAAAGTTGTCCATCCAAATCCTGAGGTCATTCACATCCTCAGGCCTCTAAAGCTGGTGTCACCTAACTCTACTTTCTAGCAAAAACAGCAACATGGTGTTAGGAACAATAGGGAATTATAAAGTAAAATGTTGGTTCTCAAACATTTGCATAATTGCAGGATGTTTTTACAACAGCTAATGGAGAAGACTTACATGGGTAACTGTGTTCTATTTTTAATCCTGGAAGCTATATTAAATAACTATAAAGAGGAAAGATCTTTTTATGGAACAGGCACAGCCAATAGGTTACATTCTTTTAAGCTATTTAAATCTCTCCTGTTAAGTCTTTTCTTTACTTGTACACAGCTCTAGCTTGCTGTAACTGAAAGCCATCCCATTCTCCTCTGGGTCTGCCCTTCTGTTCTACTTGCCAGTCCTCAAATCCTGGAACCACAGAAAGAAAGAAGACCAAAAAACCCCAAAGCAGCAGTCTCAAAGACCCCAACATAGATCCAGCTGTTCACAGGACAAGAGACAGGTGGAGATCATTTCTTCTTGTTTCTGTATTTCCTCCTGTAACTTTCACAATCCTTTCATATTTTTACTTTGTTAATAGCTACACAAATTACAATTATGTAGCGTAAGAGACTTGAACTGACAAGTCATTAGCAGATTTATGGGCCTTACTGTCAAAACTTCTGTTTTCCCATAAGCCAAATACCCAGCCACAAGCTGCTTTTGTCTGATCCATGCTACACTTTTACAAATAGGTAAGCATTAGTCTGAGACCTTGCAAGACACAAGTAAGCAACAGAAATACAAGAGTAAAACACTTCTGGTATCAGTGCAAAAACACAGAAAAAAACCTTGATTCCATAAACTCTCCAGTCAGCCCACCAATTTTGTAAGAACAGAACAAAAGACTCAAGCACTACACACGAAGGTTTTATTAGGTCCATCTCTCCATATATAAATTCGTACTAGAATTTGTTCTGCTTTTTATAGCTCTGTGCTATATTTAACAGCTGATAAACTGTAAGCAGAAAAGTCCTAATACTGCTTTCTTTCATGTTTGATATTCATAGCAGCATGAAAAACTATTTTTGTGTTGCTGCAGCAGTCTGGTTTTAATTTCTGGAATGAGCAGGACTGGCATCAGTATTCTACATTGATCCACCTTCAGCCAGAGAACCACAAGCTGTGCAGCCACCAGACACCCAAGGCTCCAAGCAGCCTAGCGAGCCACTGCTGTTCTTGTTTCTAAACAGAAATTAGGGCAAGGTTGCAAGAAATGCAGTAACCTAACCTCATACAAGAAAGCCATGATAGATCCAGGGTCATAAATCAGTCCCCTTCCCAGCAAATAGAACTGCATTTTTGCTATTTGTTCCTTTGCTCACAATGTCTCAAATCAGCAAAACTGCATTGCAAAGTAGATGTGCCTGTAAGCATTGTAAGTAATTTACAAGTAAGTCAAACATTTCTTCCTGCTGACCTACCACACACCACTTATCCTCCACTTTCAGCTGCTCAAACCTCTTCTCCTTGCAAGAATCAAAGTTCATGTACAAATATGCAAAACAAAATCAGGAGCTGCATATAGAAGTACGTTTTAATTGGATGTTTTTCCTACAACATTTACAAAATGTATTTGCAGGTATTTCCCAGCCCTCTGTAACTCCTAATGTGAAGGCAAACAGCACAAAGTTCAGGTTACCCTACTGTGCTCTCCTGTGATGATATTCAGCATAGTGTATCTCTAGAAATGCTATGTCAGTTGTGCTATGAGAGGAACAACTGCGGAACAAAGTTGTATACAGGACCTTGGAGGGAAAATGTATGATGGTTACAGGGCAGTAATATGTACTTTTTTAAAAATAATAATTTTTCTGCATTGTAGCCAGACTGTAATATTCTTTCTTTTTTTCAGACTGTTGTTTAGATACTGGAGAAGGGAACAAAACACTTGAGACCTCAAGAAACTCTCCAGGACCATCAAAAGAAGGTATTTAGGACTTCAGCCATGCTTACAAGCAGGTACAACACTCCAAGAAGTAGCCAACACTTCCCATCATGACAGTTCACACCTCAGCAACAAACTTCTGAAACCCAGATGATTTCAAGGATAAAAAAGGTCTGTTGTTACAGTGTACAGATGCTATTCTTAGAAGAATAAAAGTCCATCTCTTGATCACTTGCAAGATGTGATGGAAAACAGTGCTATTTCTTGAGGTTTGAGGGTTTTTTGTTTTATTTTTAAATAATGTACATAACGTAAAAAAAAAATAAATTAACTGTATTCAAGTACCAGGCAGTATAAAACAAAAAAACCATGGCACCAGGTTGGTGCTGCTTTGAAGTATAGAAGCACAGAAGTCAAAGATTTTGATGACATTTATTTCTTACTGTGAGTGAGTAAATATTTCCACTTCAGCAAGGTCAATATGAAACAGCCCAATCCTCTAGAAGTGAGCTGAGAGCAGCCATGACACAAATGCAGTGGGGTTGAAGCCCAATGCATCGCCACTGGTGTGCACACACCTTTTCAATGTGGCTCCAGCTCATGAAACATATTACCCACTCTGAATTTTCACACTGTTACCTAGTTCTGGTGAATGCAGCAAAGTCTGAACAAGGATAGTTACAAGTTAATTTGTCTCTTCTATTTTCAAATAGAAATACGGTTGGTTTTTTTAAGAGCCTGTTAGGAACATAACATCTTGAAAGTTTTTAATTATCAATTACAACAGCCTCATTTAATATATCGTTCTGGCTTTTATGTCTTCTGGGCATTGCTCCAGTTTTTATTTCTTAGAATAGCTTATGATTTAGCTTTTCCTTCCATCTCCCTTCCATTACCTCTCCTCCACTTTCATAAAGATGTACTTTGCTTTCTTTATATTTTGATTATCTTCACTTCAACCCCCAAGCCAGCTTTTTTACGGAGCTGGGAAATAACCACTCACATTGAAAAATGACAAAGTTTAATGCATTAGCACAAGTCTGATATTCACTGATGCAAAAATAAGATTCACTCCAGATCAGCTTTGGGCAAAAAAAGCACTTCTGTAGAATCCTTCATAGACGTCTGCCCTCTTGCCCAGCTAGCTGCAAGGATCTTTTCCCTCACCTGACAGGGAAGAGATGCACACTGTTTCTTCATGCTGCTCTGAAAAGTTTCCTAGCTTCTTGCTGTGATGGTTACAGAAGGTGTCATAGTTACTGTACCATTCTCTGGATGCTGCTTTCAGCTCCAGCCCAGGCTACACACTACAGCCCAGCACCTCTGGCCTGAGCAGCAGCATCCAGCCTCCTCAACCAATAAGATTTTTGAGTCTCTTATGCTAACTTAAGAGTTACACTGCTAACTCATCCTACAACATAGGACAGCGAGTTTATCTGTTTTAAGATAAATACAGTCTACAGGTCATCCTTGGGCATTCAGTTCATACCACAAAGTCAAGCCTTAGAGTGAGCTGATGACTGGCACAAAGAAATCACTACTCAACAGCCAAGCTCACTTTTAAATCATTTGCCTTACAGGTTATTGGGAAGGTTAAGGCTTGAGTTTAAGTTTGCATTGGGAAGATATTTTCTTCCTCTCCTGTCTCAAATGTTCTTGAGTAAGTCGTCGGAGTTTTTCTCGCCCACACTCTGCTCTCACTCAAACCAGCAGTAAAACTTCTATCAAGACAAGTCAAGTTCTGCAGGTGTATCTTCAGGAAAGGACTCCAAAGATCTCACCTTTGAGCCACTGCAATCAACAGAAATTTTGCAATAGTGCAGGATTTAGACAAAAGTCTGAACAGTTCTTTCCTGAGTAGCAGCCTAAGAAATTATTCCTCATTACATTAACAGCAAACTTCTGTGCAAGTAATGTGCATGTGCTACCATGAAAGAGTCACAGAGCATAAAGAGGTCCATATCACAGGTATACAAGCAAGTCTAAGTATTCCTGACTTCTACAGAAGTGGTTACTTTAGCCACAGAATATATGAAGTGACAGTATGTGTTGGGGAAAGGAGGAAGCATTATCAGAATTAGGTGTCAGGTTCATCCATGGCTTAACATCACTGATATCTGGAAATATAGAGCCAGCCATCAAGATCAGTCATTCAGAAAAAGGATAAAAAAGAACAAAAACAAAAAAAATCACAACAAAACAAGGAAAAAAAAAAAGAACTAAGCTGGAAACAGTCCTTCTGGTGAATTACTTACTGATGTTCTCTTCAGTGAGCATTAAGTATAGCCATATGTTGGTAAAATACTCCTGAGGCCTAGTTTAATGAATAGAGTTCATTTTCCTATTTCTAAGGGAAGCATTGAGATCTTAAGAATGAATCATATCATTTGCCAAGCTACTGATCATTACTGCAGGCAATCACCAAGCAGACTATGGAGATTTCCTCAGGTCTCCTCTTATCCAACCCTGTGGATCATATGAGGCAGGACGAATAGCTAAACCTAGGCAGCTTTGTAGATTTAGTTGCCTTGTTATGGCACGGAAAATAAGCTTAAGTTAAAGAGAAGATGCCTCACCATTTTATGTTATTTTTTAATACACAAAAGTAACAAAGATGTCTAGATCCAACCTATTCAACTCACTTAGGGATTCAAGATTCAACAGTGTTACGGGCAAGTAACAACAGGGTGTTTGCTTATCTATTTTAAGGAGAAAAATCTTCTGTCATCTTAGAAGGCTTCCTTCTTTGGGATTTGAATGCGGCTTTGCAATACCTTGTATCTTTTGTCCTAAATCTGTGCAATTCTAAAAGTCACATCAGCATTGAGAAATACAAATAACTTAAACACATATACATAGGGAAAGAAAGGGCCACAACAAAAGCATGTTAGCCAGATCAATTCACAAGTGTCCTAGCATTTAGCCAGATTTAAGAAAATAACATTTACAAACATACTTTAGTTTTTTCACATTGGTTTTAAGTAATAAACAGTCTCCTCCACATAAGGCATTACACAACACTGAATCCTGCAACAGCAAGATTTAGTCTTGGCACATATTCTCTGTTTCTTACAGGTGCATTAGAGTGATCAAATATTTGAAATAGACATTTCAGTGCTTTGAGAAAGCAGTCCTGAAGCTGTTGTCCAGTGTCAATTTATAGTTATCAGAACACACTGAGATAGCCAGCTGCTGTTACAATGGCTAATGAAGTGTGACAATTTAAGTGCCAGTACCAAGAACATTCAGGCCTTTGAGTGGGATTAAGAAAGCAAACCTTCAAGTAATGGATAGCATTTTGCTTCTGTAATTCTCTATGGATCTTATAGTTTGAGCCAAGAAACACTTGCTGTAAAGGAAGGTGTGGAACTGGATAGCTGTAAGAGGTGTCCAAAGCACTCACTTAAGTATGAGTGCACTTCACTGATCACTTTATGCTACAAAACTCCCAAGCCAGCCTTTCTTTTGTTTCTCTTAAACTACCTAAAAGTGTTGTAGCACACTGAATGTTAACCACCAGTGCAGAGATCTGTGATTTCAGACCTATAGAGAGAAATGCTTAGCTGTGATACCCACCAGATAACTTCCAGTTCAGCTCTAAACTGTGGGAGTGAGGGGCATGAACTTCCTTACCAAGTAAGCAACCGTAGCTGCTATTACATGATGCAGGAAGGATGAATTTGGAAAGACTGATTATTCCAAAGGGATAGTCCTCTTTAGAAAGTCTCAAAGTGACTTACCATTGGCACTAGAGAAGACAAATCATCCCCTGGACACATGGAAAGACACTCAAAAACACCTGAACTGAGGCCACCTTGACTAGAACAAAAAAATCACCTCCTACTGTGGTGCAAACTTAAGGTTTTGAGGACAGAATCATCAGTAGACTCTAACTTGTAAAGGACTTGCAATTGGCCTAAAAGGCAAGAAATCTGGCAGTAGTAGTGGACTACTACAACAATTCAGAAACTGGATGGTCTTTCCTTGGACATGCAAGCAGTCAGCCTAATATTTACTGATAGTGACTGAACAACAGTGTAACAGCTGGAATTCATGTTGAGCTCTTAGAGCATTCTCTTTCCCTCTTAGGCTCTTGGTCATCTGGTATGTGAGGGCTATTGACAAAGAAAAAATCTGCAGGAACTGATGCTGGGAGGTTAAAAATCAAGCACACAAAGCCAAGGACTGCAGTAAACAGCAGTTGGTAAATGAGTATGATAGTTCCCTAGAGTGAAGCAACGACAGAAAAGCAACTGATGTAACCGGCCATACCCAGCAGCCATCCTTCACCCTCAAGATCAGCCAGACCTGCCTGTAAATCATTCATATTAATCTTAGTGAGACTGCTCAGGTACAACCAGATTAGTCCCACTTTTACAGAAAACAAATGGAGTCATGTCCCAATACAGACAGACACACAACAGACAACTGCCTCCCAAACTCTTTTTCTAATGCAGTGTGTATGATGGCTCTGCACCACAATCAATTTTTGTAGTGTATTCTAGTGCAAAACTGCAAATTTACATTAGCTTCTGGAGTTCCCTGCAGAGGCTATTTTTAAATTCTAGGGGATCTGGGGCCTTACTCATCTCATGAACTGCCTTTCTTCACATGACATACTCCCAGAATTGAAATCCAAAGCTAGCTAGTATTGTCATGCTTCCATACACTGTTTCTCCCTGTGCCCCATGCTCAGTCTTCCAGACTCTTGACTTTATTCTGCTTGAATGTTAATACAAAGTGAACAGAAGGAAACCTGAATCAGATCTACAGCCAGTATGGCTTAATTTCCAATTTCCCAATAGATAACCAGTTTGCAAGTATCTGTAGTGTCAGGCTTCTAAATTGTCATAACATACCCTCAGTTGATTATGAAGCATCTGATCATCACAGCTGTACTCTAAAAAAAGCCACATTTACTAAATACATCCTGCACAGTAATACTTCAGTAGAATATACAGCAAGTAGAATATGAATCTCCACCCATTGCCCCTCCATGCTCTCAGCAATGCCACCAATTAGCATACATGAATCGATTGTTAATCTTAACCAGCCAAGATGGACCAAAAAAAATGTTATTTTCCCTGCAAATGTTAGCAGAAAGGCTCTCAGGATGCTTTCCCAAAGTAGCTCCCACTGAACTCACATGGACTGCCCACTTACCGTTCTAAAGTCTTCCTCAAACTTGTAAGCTCCACCTCCCGTGGCACAGAGTGTAGTGTGCAAACTGGAAAAGTTCTTCTCACTGCCCATCTGTATGAACCTGTGCATGGCACAGCTGGGGAAGCGGATGAAGTGCAGGTTTCCTTTGCGTCCACACATGGTCAAATTTTTCAGTTCAAGGTGGACATCACGAATGCCAGTTTTACCATAGGCTGTATTGGAGGTCAAGTATTTCCTAATGCTTTTCAGGTTTTCCACCTCCTCCTGTTCCTCCTCTGCAGTAATGTCCTTAGGTTCAAAGTAGACCAGTTTAACCAGTGTTCCACCGATATCCATTCCAAACCATGGGAATGCTAAGAACAAAGGGGTTAGGGAGGAAGAAAGAGAAAGTCACTATAAATAACAGGCCAGCCATATAATTTAAATCATTTGCTGAATGACAATTCAGTGCAGGCACAGCACTAGCATCTGCTGCTGAGAGCTGAGGGTCACTGACATGCCCATTTCACATGAACTGAACAGCTTTCTCAGTTAAGGCTTCATAAAGCCTCAGCTGAGGAAACAAACAAAGTCTCAAAATAATTCTTCTTCAGAGAAGCAGGCTTTAATAAAATGAAAACATTTTTTTCAAAGGAAATAATTTTACTCCTCAGTCAGCATCTCTTGACAGAGCACATTTACTGCATGTCACCCAATCGGCACCAATGGGTGAAGTGAAATGAAATTGCATTTCGTCCAATTGGCACCAATTCTGCCAACACGCCAAGGGGAGGAGGAGGAAGAAACAACCAAACAGAAGAACAAGATTTCTCAAGTCATATTCCCACTGTGTAACATCTACAATTGCCCTTCCAAGCCCAGCCAGAATTTCCAGTCACAAGGCTCTGTCTGAAGAGCAGCAATACAGAATTCTCATTATGCTGGAAACTTCCAGACTTCAACCCACCAGAACCAGCAGCCCTGCTGGAATTGTGCCAGCTGTATATAGTAGCCAAAAGTGAGCTGGATTATGTTCAACATTTACCACTGACATATCCATCCTCTCAGCACAGAATCTCTTTGCTGGTACATATGTTAGTCTATCCTGCATAACTACACAAGAAATGCCATGATTTGCTTCTTGGCATATATGCACTTGTCACAGCAGGCCTAGGTACACCAAAGCCTTTGTTCTGCTAATGGCAAGAGAAAATGACTACGGAGAACACGCAGACAGAAGATACTGAATCAGGTTGGTCTGCCTGCTCCACTTACATATGCATACATACATTTGAATTTGTAAGCCAGGTAACTTTATGAAGCAACAAGTGAGAATAAAAAAAAATCCATAAGTAGGCAGTGCAGGAGGCAGCTAGCAATGTTTCTTAGAAAAAATAAATTAAAAGCACCGAGTATACAGCTCACCCCTAAGATATACTTCTAAAGTAGCAGTCACACAGCCACCTCCCTGCTTTTATGGAGAATCAGGCAAACTTACTAGAAAGGTGATTCTACCAACTAGGGCATCCCAACTCAGCATTGATACAAACCTGACACTATATGCATAACTGATTTTTTGCTCAGTAAACCTAGAAGCAAACAACTTGGAGCAAAGATTTTAATAAGCATAAGAGGTACTGACCACACTGTCGTTCCTCACATGATCACAGATCACTATTAAGCTACCCAGCTTCAGGCTGAAAGAAGCTTGGAATCTTTTTTTTCTCACCACAAGGGTCTCAGCACCATTCCTGTCTGGCTGAGTAAGTTTAAACTTCACAAATTTTAATATACCCTCCCTGCCCAAACCAATCCTTAAATGTCAGATTTTATAACAGTTATTTTGCTCCACTGCTGTTTGCCAAGTGGTTGAATCATCAGTTTCTGCCCTCCTTCCCCAAGGACAAGGCGCATACTCCAATGAAGTAGTTTGCTTGTAGTTCAGCTTTTCTAAGAGCATTTGCTATTACCTGTTGTAAGGTCTAATCTTTATTTCCCACGACATACAAGCTGCAAGACACAAAGACACTGAAATTAAATCTACTTTGAGGTTTGTGAAGATACCTTGCCATACTCAGATACATGAGAACTCCCTGAAATGGGAAGAATTCAAAACAAGTGTTTTTAAAACAGTCTTTACTTTAAAAAGGAAAACTTTGTTACCATAGACTAGCCTTCAAGTCAAACACTTTTGTAAGTACAAGGTAAATATTAATGCAAAAGCTGTCTGGCCCTCACTGCACAATATTTTAATGCAGTGGAGCTCAGGATGCCAATCCCATTAGTGATTTACACAAATTTTTATTTAAGCTACTGAGAACTTTAGTTACCTGTCCCACTGAAACAGCAAGTCTCCTCCTCAGATGTATCTTAACTAGGTAAACAGGAAGCTTAACTTGCAAAGCAGCATGGTTGGACTATGCAATACTGAACCAGGCTAGATAAGTGTTAAGCCAACTTCCAATATTTCTCCTTAAGGGCATGAAATCTGCTACATACACTCTGCCTGCACCAACAATTGCTTTAAAGCTACCGTGTAGACTTCATTTTTAAGAGAGAGGGAAAAAGTATTCCATCCTCCTATCAAACACAAGACCAGCAATGAAAGTGTTAAGCACTAACAGCTGAGAGTTATTATAAATGACTGACACTCAATTTTTTAATTTTCATTAAATTTAATTAAATTTAATTGTCACTTAATTGTCATTAAAGACATTTAATTTTATATCAACATTAGGAGGAGTTATAATTAAATCATTCACAAAGAGTAAATATTGTAGAAAACAACTATGAATTTCAAGTCTGTATAGTTCTGAGGATAACTAACACAACATTCACATTTAAAATGCAAACAGAAATACCAGGACACTTTTTTTTTTAGTTTATTTTCGTTGTGAATCTAGGATCCTTTCATTTTTTTTGTTGTGAGCCAAGTGGATAACTGCAGAAAGAAAGGAACTTTGCTTTTAGAACAGCAGCAGTTTTCTTCAGAACAAATAAAGAGACCGAGATCAGTCAACAACAACAGGTATTTCAGTTTCGCAGAAGAGCAGCTTAGTTTTCTTCTCAGCTTTCAACACCAGCTATCAGTTGGAATCGATTGCAATAAAGACAATGACTAGCTTGATTTGTTGACCAATTAGGACAAAAAAAAAGTCCCAAAGTTCCTGACAAATCACACTGAAATTCACGTAATTTCTGTACAACTGGACCTACAGTAAAAACATTTCTATAGTCCACTGACTATTTTAAGAATGTATTCATTGTGTCTTTTGTTACTATCAATATATTCCAAAACAAAGCCCGTCATTGAAGAGCCATCAGTTCTTTTCAGTATCTTTAGATAATTCATCTCAGCTGGTACCTCAACCCTTCAGCTTTCCCCAGGCCACTGAATGCAGCAGTAATGGGAGCATGAAGGCAGGCTGGAAGGTGCTGCCTAATTTTACTGCCTCCTTGAATAAAGGGAGTGAGACCATTCAGGGGTAGGGGAGGGAAGAGAATTTGTATAGACAAGGTGTTCACCAACTCTGGGGAGGAAAATTGTGGTGAAGTTCTTTTGTGGTTGTCTGGGTTTTTTTGTTAGTTTGTTTTAAAGTCCAGAATTTCATTGATAACCTGAATAAATGTCCAGTTTCTGGAATTATGAAAAGCCAGGAAAGTAAGGAGAGGAAAGTAAAATCTATCACCCCCACATTTTAGGCTGATTGCAGTTAGACAAAACGGTGTTATTTACTCTGAGCAATGAAGACACTGAATACGTTGCAGAAATGCTTTCACAATGTAACGAATGCACTTCTTAACTAAGATTGTCTGATAAGGCTCATGAGCTGATTTCTTTTCAGGAGTAGGAGTGCAACACACCTGTGGGATCAATAGAAACTGTTACTGTGGCGAAAACAGAACTATTCTACTGAATTGCCACACAGCAGCAAGTCATAAAACGTAACACCGCAAAAATCTACTTCTAGGTCCCAGAGAACTGATACAGAAAGCATCGAACTGACTCGTGTTCTTAAAACACTAGCATAAATCAGAGACTCTGCTTATCTTCTAAAGAAAATTAATTCCCTTCATGTTAATAAACTGTGAGTGACAACTACTTACTGGTTTGTTAGCTCGAGATAAAAATCTGTACTAGTCCAAAATATAGCTGCAGAAGCATGTGACAATGCAAACAGAAGGTATCTACAGCATTGCATAACTGGGTAACGTGATGCACACCGACAGCTGTGCTATCTGGGGCAAAGGTTCACTCATGACAAATTCCATGATAGGTTTTACCTAGTTTCTGCACAAACTCTCAAGAGTATGGACCTGTAAGGCTATTCCTACAAGGCATTATTACATTCAGATTTCAACGCACTGGATTTTTAAAAATCTTACAATTAACTTACAACACAAGGATATAAGCAGGGCATGTGGAAGGTAAATATCAAATTAAAACATTCTTGCAAACAAAAGCTGAGAGGAAGCAAGAATGAAAGGGAACTACCGGTTTATCAGGTAAGATTTACCCCCACTGAAGAGGATAACCAAGGGTAATCCTTTTCATCCATTTAAACAATCACCACATAAGGTTAGCTGAATCTTTTTACTCCTCAGCTCTTGCAAAGAAGTTGTGCTTGAATCCTGCTGGTTAGAACAATCTTCTTTCTACATTTATTCATGACCAAGCTACAGCAGCCTCTTCTTTTGACAAAACTATTTCAGCTTATATATCTCTCTTACAAGACCTGTATTTCCTTGAGTATGGGTACAGTGTCTCATTCTTTTAATTACTATTTTGAATGGGGGTCAATACTCTTATCTTAGATACAAGTACCTCAGATGAAATATCTTAAGTTCAGCTGCTTTTCTTTCTGTACATGCATGTTGAAATCCTATTACTTCATTTACATTTCATTTGCACTGCTTAACACTGATGAGCTAAGAACTTTTTTGATTGCATCCAGAAGGGATGAGAGCCAAAAACAATAATGGGGGGGAAAAATAAAGTCAAAACAAGAGACACACATAAGAAGGTGGTATAGTATTCTCACAGCTTCAGAAAGCTGACTTCTATTAAAGAAACATATAATAGCTTATATGTTTTTCCAATTAGTTCTGTTTTATACACTTATAAATATATAAAATAAAAGCATTTTTTTCTTTGAACAAAAACAGAATATGTAGTTCAAAAAATTAATTGTATCTGCCTAGTAATGGAAGTTTCTTCAAACCTTACAAAGCTAGAGCTAAATAAATCATAGACATGTATCAGGTGAAGCCTTCCAGTTCATCCTGAGCAGCAAGGGCTTATTGAATGTCCCAAACTCCCAAACAACCAAACTCAAAGGCACGGTTAAACAGGCATGACCATCTAAAGAACAAGAAAACTGACACAACCCTAATACCCCCAACATCCCATCTAGTTAAACTAAAGAAAAAACAAACCAAAGACAAGATTTTCAGCAGAAGCAGCACTAGGCAAGTCCTCTCACTGCAGGCTCAACAGCAAAGCACACTGGTTTCACAGGGAATCTTCCCTTTTCAGAGGGGAAAAAGACCTGGGAATATGGAATTCTACCTCACCTTGTCAGAAAAAAAAATAATAAAAAACATATAAATAAGGGTTTAAAAGAATAATTGCTGCAGAAAGATAGGCTTCCTTTATTGAAATATTGGGAAATGCCAATTATCTCATTATCTTCTCCACCATAGAAAGCAAACCCGGTCATCAATACTGAAGTCTTGCATGTCATGTGGCAACTGCACTTCATTTTGCAACATGTCCTTAAGCACAGAACAAACATCTGCAAAAGCCAGGATTAAAAAAATAATGAACAAACCAGTAAAATGGTGCTGTACAGTATTCACTCGAGAAGGATGCAGTGGAAAGCTACATAGCACCAAGACAGCTTGAGTAAGAATTTAATGAATTTTTTAAGCTGACAATGTGCTATCATAATGTCTTGCATGACTTACACGAAATTTCAAACTTATTCTCATAAAATAAACTATACAAAGTATCCATGTATTTTAATTGGCAAAGAAATTGCCCACGAAAAAGTTCTACAAATCACTTCCCTCACCTGCTGCTTCCATTTAAGCTTCATTTCATTAAAACTCCACACCTGAAGATCCAGCTGTCATACATCTTGGGCAATATAGCCAGTCACCTAGGCTTTTGACTCTGATGGGCTCTATTTCCCCTCAAGATGGGATGGAAAATCCAAACTGCTCCTTCTTTCCTAATCCAATGATTACATGAATGTCTAAAAGCTTTATTTTTTGCTTCTAATAGTTTTTACTATTACGGAGACATTGAGATGCAAGTGGTGACTCTTCTTAGTTACACCACCTCAAAACGTAAGCTAGCCTCAGCTCTGCAAGTTTTGTTCCTGAATGGAAATGTGAAGATGGACAAAGCCTATAAAACCAGTTTGTGACAGAGATGATTTGATCACCAATGTAACAATCTTGAAGGACTAAATTAACAACCAACAGGTACTGTAAGCGCTACACAATCAGAGAACAATACAGGGGTAAGTGTACATATAGCTCAGCAAAAACATTTAAAAAGCCAGAAAAGGCACTGGCTGATATGCAGTCCTGTGAAAGCTGCAGCTCTTCAGTGTTTTTGACCATTTTTTTCTGTTTATATAGAACAGTTTTTTAAATGCGTATTTGAAAACAAAGAAAAACAAACCCAGAGTAGCTGAATGCACATGACTTCCTACTGAGTAGAAACATCTTCAAGTTTTGGCAGTGAGTAACTGAGATCTTGACTATCCCTGATTATCCCTTTGGAACAGGCTGAACTTTTAAAAAAGAAGCAAACGTTTGTTGGCTTTATTTGAAGGGCTGGCAAAGTGAGAGTACAAAGAAATGGAGTACATCTTCCATCAGATTGTTTTACTTTCGGAGTTTATCGTGGAATTACTCAGTATCTCCACACCTACAGATAGGAAGCTAGCTATGATCAAGTAATTGATGCTCCTAATCAGCAAACTACATAAAACTAAGCATCTTAGAAATAAGGATGTTTGAATTTCAGAGTCTTAAAACCAGTCCTGCAATAGACAGCCAGTCCACTAACACCTCCCAAACCAACTAACCAAAAGCCAATGGAGATGCTGTTAGAGGAGCGCATTATAAATTTAACGTGCTCGCAATATACTTTTCTTTTCTCCAGGCAGAACAACCGGGTTCCCAGACCTACTTCTTAACTCTAGCAAGGTTCGGGCAAGGAGCTCACACCCAACGCACAGAGCCTTCCCCCGCTCCAGCGCGCCCGGCGTTACTTACAGCGCTGCTTGTGCGCTGTGAGCTTCATGCGCGCGGCGGCTCCTCGGGCGCTGCTCGGCCGAGAGCGGCCGCCACCGCCCGCCTGCGTTTGTGCCGGGCCGCC